>OVBA01000035.1:0-132185 GCA_900406435.1 Lepidium aucheri | reverse complement strand
CCGAACACTAAGGTTCACAAGTCACAGAATCTGAACACTAAGGTTCGCAAGTCACAGAATCTGGACACTAATGTTCACAAATCACAGAATCCGAACACTAAGGTTCGCAAGTCACAGATCTTGAACCACACGGTTCTCAGTCACAATTTCGACCCACATGGTCCTTCCTTTCACAATCAACCATTCTAGGGTTCCATTTAACCTATTACCAAACACGAGACTAATCTAGCCCACGGTCACGAACTCACCTTTGCCTTAAACTCTCTTTCGGGTTCCTTTTGTTCTATGGGGTTCGAATTGCCAATTCTAGCAAAGCCTTCAACTCAATTCGACTTTTTTCCTTGCTTCAACTAGATCAATTTCTCTTAACCTTCTTTGAGTTCTCTCTCTCTCTTAATTTTAGGTCAAATTGTGCGGATTCTCTTTTAGGTGGGATTAAGGCTCCTATTTATATCCCTTAGGGTAACCTAATCCCTAACCCTAATCCCTTTAGTTGGGCTGAGCTCAAGCCCTTTCAAAATAACGCGTGGCCCATATCACATTAATTTTGATCGTTTGGCCCATTAGACTACTCATTCGGACACCTAACAAACTTTTGTTCGAACTAGAACCCTTGTACTTTCATTGACACCCCATGTCCTAACACGAACCAGACTTATCCAAAACTAAACACAACGTGTCCGAACCTCCTAGGTTCATATCCAAACTCGGACTAACCATGTTCGACCCGGACCGAGCTGTCCGATCCAACCAAGTTATCCGATCCGAACAATGCTGTCCGATCTGACCAAGCTTGTCTGATCTGACCGAGCTTGTCCGATACGACCGAGCTGTCCGATCCGACCAAGCTTGTCCGATCTGACCGAGCTGTACGATCCGACCAAGCTGTCTGATCCGACCGTGCTGTCCGATCCACTCGGTTCGGTCCAAATCCTCATATCTTGTCATAACTTTCTTCCTTAACTTATTTTCCATGGTTTTATCTGATCTTAATCATTTTTTAGACTTCCAGTGCCTTCCTTGGTCTGTTTGGTTCAAATGACCTTGTTTGGTTTATCTGTACATACCGCACCTAATGTATTCTCTGATTTACCGAACGTTGGTATTACAATTAGTTAGTTGTAAAAATGGATTATTATTCAAACATTTAGCCTGTGCAACTCACGGGTCACAATATCCCGTTATTGAATATTTAAGTTGAAGGAAGAAAAAGAAAAGTAAAAAAGATAAATGCACAGATATTGTTGCCCACTCGATTCATCCAAACGACAATAGCAGCAACAACAGCAGCCATGGCTGCTCACACCACAATCCTCGCAATCTCATCTCCTTCTTCTCGCCTTCTTATTTCTCCTTCCTCTAATCTTCGCAATCTCTCTTCTCCTTCTTCTTTCCGCGGCGTCTCTCTGAACCTTTACCGTCCTCGATCCGTTTCCTTCTCCGTCAAAGCCCCATCAAAACCGTTGACAGTTGTTTCCGCCTTGAAAAAGGCCGTGGCAGTTCTCAAAGGTAACTCCGATGTCGAAGGAATCGTTACTTTGACTCAAGAAGACACAGGTCCGTCTTTAATTCTAATTGGGTCTCTCTCAAATTTCCAGTGTTTTTTCACCTGGGTACCGTTTGATTGACTTGATGGGCCTCTCTAATTTCATCACATCCTGATTCTGCTAAGTTTCGCTTGAGGTGCATTTGTGGTTTATATCATCAGTATTTTTGGTTCTCATTACTCTCTGTATTTGAAGATGTGTTGTTAAAGAAGAAGAACTAGCTTTAAGAATGTTTTCATTGATAATGGTAACTCTTATTTCCGTATTGTTGGGGGATTTCAACTGTAGAATCCTTGCTGATACAATGGTTCATGTATGATAGTGAAATATATGAAGTTCTTACATACTAATGTAATAATAGCTGTAACGAAGTTGGTTTTTATGCTAGTTTTGAATATGTAGTTTTTCTAATTGAATGATTATTAATCGTAATAAAAGGTCTGTTTTATAATGGTTATTCTTGGGGCATTACTTGGAATGATTGTTAATGGTTATAAAAGGATTAGCTTGAGAATGTTTATACTTGGGGCATTCAATTGTAGTACCTTGCTGATGTAATGGTTTTTGTATGTATAAAAACAGCGGACTTTACTAAGTCGGTTTCTTGCTAGTTATGACTATGTAAATTGTCTAAGTGAATGATTGTTAATGGTAAGCAGGTCCTACAACTGTGAATGTTCGTATCACTGGTCTCACTCCAGGGCCTCATGGATTTCACCTCGTAAGTGTGGATGAATGAATCATCATGTGTTCTTCTGTAACTAAATTGCTACTACGATTTGGTTCTTTGACGATTATGTTGTAACGTATGTCTTTCTGGTTGTATTTTTTCCACAGCATGAGTTTGGTGATACAACAAATGGATGTATCTCAACAGGTTCAGTATCAAATACTAATGGTGATTCGTTTCATACCAGTATAATGATTTGCCTTTTTCCTTAGACGATATCTTTCCCTAAACTCTTGTAGGACCACATTTCAACCCTAATAACATGACACACGGAGCTCCTGAAGACGAAATCCGTCATGCGGGTGACCTGGGAAACATAAATGCCAATGCTGATGGTATTGCATCCTCTACTTATATTTTGGCTGCAATCTTCGATAATCAAAAACTTGTTTGAACTAAGGAATGCTTTTGTAACAACAGGCGTGGCAGAAACAACCATCGTGGACAATCAGGTTGGGGATATTTTACATGTTTCTGCATCTAAGTGTTTTGTTTCTCATAGATCCTCTTATAAGAAGACCAATTGTGTAGATTCCTCTGACTGGTCCTAATTCTGTTGTTGGAAGAGCCTTTGTAGTTCACGAGCTTAAAGATGACCTCGGAAAGGGTAAGCAACCTTTACACTATACTCCAAGTGTAGTCAACAATTGGCACTAGTTCCAGTATTCTAAAGACTTACTACAATATGTGCATTGACTTGTTAGTTGTTATTGAAATAGATGTCTCTTTCGAAGCCTATAAAAGTTTCTTAAGCCAAGTTGTGATCTGATTACTTATCGTTAATTTGACAAATATAGGTGGGCATGAGCTTAGTCTGACCACTGGAAACGCTGGTGGAAGGTTGGCGTGCGGTATGGTTCTTAACTTTGCAATCTCTATGACACAGGCTGCAATTGTTTCAAATGCGAAGAATTGTAGTTAAAAAGTGAATTTGGACTCTTTTTGTTTCGGTATGCTCATGAGTTAAGTTGGTTATAATATCGTAGGTGTGGTTGGCTTGACGCCGCTTTAAGACTGAAGGGATAAGTAAGTTCTCTTCTTCTGTCTACTATGTTGGTTCTTGTCTGTTGAATCAAATGTCAGAATATTTGTTTGGCTGAATAAACTTTGATGTTAATGTTCATTGCATCAATTTCTTCTTTTGGATTCGTGACAGTGATGTGTTACGTTTGATTTATATATGCTTTTAATCGTTTTAGTTATTACTTTAATGATTTTATCTTGCTTTTCTCTTTGGGAGTAAAGTGACTTCAACTTAGTTTTAAGGTACATGATGATAAGCATGCTAATTCTACCAACTTGTTATAATGTTATTGTAAAAAAAAAAAAAAAAAATTCAACTAAATACGTAAAAATAAATAAGTGATAGTTACTATTTAGAGCAGATATATATATATATATGCTCTACGTAGTGATCAAAGAATCTTTTTGACATGCTTAGAGAAAACATAAAGATAATTCACAATTCCTAAAGTTAATAATAGGAAAATATTTAAATAAGTAGATGCAGACCACCGTTCGACATGGACTAATGAAATAATTAAATCATGATAAATTAATTGTACTTATTTAAACATGGAGATTATCAAAAATCTGGAATCAACAAGTTGGGCATAGAGATCCGGCAAATTGGGCATCGATGAATTGAGGGAAGAGTTCCGGCAGACTGACAAGGAAGAAGAAAGATCCACCAGCAGAGATTTTAGATGTGGATTAAATCCTGTTGAATATGGAATTTGGTTTGGAATTGATTTAGATTTGGATTTTTAGATGTTTTTATTGGAGGCTGAAAAAGGATAAACATGTAAGAAAATTAAGTGTATTTAAGGTTCGATTGTCGTGTGTAGGAGTGTGAAAGATGTGTATAAATCTGGAATTTTTTCTTATAATTGATTATGAACTTGTGTAATATTTGTTTGAGTAGAGAAAGAGTAAGAAGAGAGATGAAAGAGAGGATGTGAACAAGAAAGAAAATCGAAATTCCACAACACTCCTCAATCGAAATCCCAAATCGCTTTTCCTCTCTTTAATTCTCTAGTTCATTTTCTTTACCTATTGTTCTACTTCCTTCTTTGATAGATTTGCTTTCACCTATGAGATCTCATTTCATCATGAATATAGACCTGTTACAAAGGAGGAAGAAAGATGAGAAGAGGAAGAAAAAAAGATGAGCGTAAAAAAGAATTGGTTCAGATAAACGAACTGGAAATAACATGATTTGGGTGGGTCATCGTGAGCCTCATTTGGTGGAATGCTGGCTTGATCGTTTAATGGCTAATTCAGAATGGAAGGCCAAGTATCCAATTCCTTGGTTGAATACCTATCGCTTCTTCAGTCTGATCACATGCCAGTCATTTTGAAGATAGATAAGGTGTCAGAGTCAGAGTAGATTTGAGATTTTTTGGTAATTTTGGTGTTTAATTGACATTTTTTCTATCTCAAATAGTGTTGTTATTATTAACTAATGTACAATAGCTCAACGACAAAATAAATAAATTAATTAATTAACTGAAAATTCATATTAAAAATATGTACTAATCTTTTGAGTAAATGCCGAGATTGAGTTGGGCAAGTGGTATCGTACCACCAGGGATCTTGACAGTTGAGGAGTTAGATCCCTAGACATTACCTTCTAAAATGAGTTCTGAAGTGATCCCAACGGCTAGTGATCCCAAATTGTTATGCTTTATGCTTTTATGCTTTTAGAAATGAGTCTTAAGATTGTGTCTAGATTCATTCTCCTCTTCTTATCTATTTAAACGTTGTAATATTTTCAAATTAATGTCAAGCCCTTAGAGGTCAAGTTTCTCCCAAACACTCTCTATTCTTTCGGTTCCATTTCTCTCTAGTCTCCTTATTCTCTGCACTTTTCTTATCAAACTCTTTATTCTCTCCGTTATTCCGCTCAAACCATCAAACGATACAGTCACCTATTCTTTTGTTTGATTGGGGCCATTGTTTTCAATAATATATTCTATTATATTTGATAAATATAAACATTGTTATTACTTAATTACTCAAAAGTTAAAACTGATATATGAAGGAGGTTTTATATACTCCAACTATATCCTTTCAAACCCTATAGTTTTGTATTTTTAGTGTACATTGTAAAAGACTATATTTTTATAAAATAACCCAAATTCTTTTAATTGGTCTAATCACATTAATCTCATCAACCAAATTTGATACATTAACCTAGATTGTCATGAATTTATCACTTTCAATAAAGCATACCCCAATTTTATCATTTTTCAATGTCTCTTTTATTTTATTAGGATCAAGTTAATTAGCATGGGATTATAATCACGGTATAGTCAAATATGATCAACAATTTTTTTTGTTAACAACTAAGCACTGGATCAACAATAGTCTGATTTATAACCTAAGTTCTCTAACTGGAGTTGGGTTCATAACTTATTATTTTCTTTAAGGGAAATGATTAAATTAGGATTTAGTTTAGAAGAAAATAATAAAACTTTTAGAGTTCTAGAAAAAATGAGGGAGAAATAATTCTTTCATTGATTGAAGAAATCAAAAATCTATTACAGATTAAACAAACTTAATCTTCTTTATATTTAGAAGTCGGTTCTGGTTTATGATAAAACTAAACATAACCAAAATAATATGCTAATAGCCTCCTTCAAGATGACATGTATACTTGTTAATGACATCTTGTCTATTACTCGATGAAAATGACCTGGAAACTGAAGTTTGGTAAACACATCTCCTAATTGATGTTTTGTTTTTGATGTGCAAAGTCTTGATCAAACTGTTGTCTACTTTCTCTCTGATCTTGTGGAAATCCAACCCTAAATGTTTTGTTCTCTCATAAAAGATTGGGTTATTAGCTATATGAATTGCAGCTAATGAATCACAAAAGAAGGCCACTGACTTTTTTTTGGGGAACTTGTAGTTCATGAAGCAAATGTACTAGCCATTCTATGTTTATAACTGTTAATCCCATTGCACGATATTCTAACTCAGCGGAAGGCAGTGAAACAATGTGTTGTTTCTTTGATTTCAATAATATGAAAGAGTCTCCTAAAAACATACAATATCCTATAATCGATCTCCTTGTATCTCTATATGAAGCCCATTCCGCATCTGTAAAAGCTGTAAGGATCAAGTTGTTATTTGCTGAATAAAAGAGACCCTGCCCAATATTTCCTTTCAAGTATCGAAGAATTTACGAGCAGCTTGTAAGTGAAAAGTCCTTGGTGCAGAAATGAATTGATGAAGTTTATTGGCAGCAAAATTAATGCCATGTCTTGTTATAGTTAGATACATCATCTTTCCTACCAATTTTTGGTATTTAGATGGATCCTCAATCAAATTATCTTCATTATTTTGTACAAGTTTTAAACTAGGCTCCATAGGTATACTTGAAGACTTACTTATCAATAGACATGTGCTTTCTAAGAGCTGCATAATATCTCATCGTTGGCAAATGGTGATTCCTTGCGTGTGATCGAGCTATTTAAAGTCCAAGAAAGTATCTAAGACCTCCCAAATTCTGCAGTTTGAATACATCATCTAATTCACTAACAAGATGACTAACTGACTCATTATCATTTGATGCCATGATTATATCATCAAAACATACTAAAACTGCCACATACGTTTCCGATATGTTTCTCACGAAAAGAGTGTGATCACTGTGAGAAATCTGAAAACTTAGAGAAATAAGAGTGGTACTTAACTTGAGCAACCACTGACGAGATGCTTGTTTGAGTCAATAAATTAATTTGTTCAACCTAGAAGCTGGATTAGGAGGAAGAGTTACTCTTTCTTTAAGAGTGTATCCTCACGTAAGTCTCCATTTAAGAATGCATTGGAGACATCCAATTGAGTTAGACTCTGCAGAGAGTTCATCATAAAACATATATGTTACAAAAGGATAAGTAAGGTATATCTGTTTCTATTTCAATGCAATAATATTCCTGCAGATATCCTAGTACCTTAGTTACACATTTCTCCTTGTTTTGAGCTGAAACATTCTTTTAAGAATCATGAAGCTTTGTTGTTTCATTTATGCTCCTTACAGTATTCTCATGAGATGTTGTATCTCCCATATCAACTAATTGAGCTGTTTCTTTGTCAAACAAATCAAAGAAATTTGATGAGATTGAGTCAGTTTCCTTGAAAGAAAAGATCTCCTCATGAAATGTCACATTCTGTGAAATTATAGTGGTATTTGTTTCCAAATGTAAAAACTATACACTTTGTACCGGTATGAATAACCAAGAAATACACAAGGTTTTGAACGTGGCTGGAACTTGTGATGATTATTTGAAGATGTTGCATTGAAACAAAGACATCCAAAGACTCCCATGCTTGTGTAGTTTGGTAGTTTTGAAGAAAAATCTAAAACAACGATTTGTTGTGAAGTAAAAGACTTGAAATTTGATTGATAAGAAACACTACAGTAAGCACAAAATTTCCACTACTTTAAGTTATATATTCTTGAAACATTAATGCTCTTGCTACATTTAAAATTTGTTGGTGCTTTCTTTCCACCACTGAATTATGTTCAAGTGTTTCTAGACATGAATGATAAGAGGTTATGCATTTTCTTCTGTATAATCCCTCAGATCACAATTCACAAGCATTATCTGCTCTTGAACCCTTTACGTTAGCTTGATACTGAGTCTCTATCATGGTTAAATGGTCTGAAAAAATTTCTATACATCACTTTTTGCTTTAAGAAGATAGACCCATGTAATTCTTGTGTAATCATCAGCTATGGTTAAAAAGTATTTATAACCTTCATGAGTAGATAAAGGGCCCCAAAAATCTATATGAATAAAATCAAAAGTCTTTGCACACATGTTATTCTCTGAATTATAAGGAAGCTTCTTCTGTTTTGCAAGAGGGAAAATATTGCAAAGTAATGATCCTTTATTAACGTGTTTCACACCTAATAAATTGGAGATGGAATCAAGTATATAAGAAAAAGAGTGACCAAATCTATGATTCCACAAAGTACTATCAAACACTGCATTTATATACGCTAAAGACTAACTCAAACTTTCACTATTGATTGAAGCTCTATCCAACACATACAGATTCATGATTTGCTTAGCTATCCCAATCATCAATCCCCTAATACGATCCTGTAACATACATGTTTTATCACCAAAAACCAAACGACACTTAGCATCCTTGGTTAGTTGACTAACACTTAGGAAATTTAGATGAAAGTTTGGTATAAACAAAACATTGCAACAAACAGTCGTTAACTCTAATACTCCCAATACATGCAATCTGCATCTTTAAACCAATTGGCAAAGTCACAGACTTATCTATACTTAAGGAAAATTTTCAAACAGACTTATATCTCGAGACACATGATGTGGTGCACCGCTATCAACTATCCATGACTGAGAAGAGAATATATTTCATGTTGCACGAATAACTCCAATAAAACATAGACTGGAATATTAGAAAACCATACCTAGAAGTGCAGTAATGGTTCCACTTGAGCTTGAGGGAACATCAATTAAAGGTATACTCTATTTTAAATTGAAGTATGATATAACTCCTTCAGTATAATCCTTAGACAAGGTCTTTAACATTCCAGTCACTGCATTTCACCACTTTCTAAAATTGGGTAAGTAATCAGAGCTACAACATGCTTTGTCACATTTGTCTTTGTCTTGTGCTTAAAATCTGGTGGATAACCATGGACTTATTAACACTTGTCCACTATAAGTCTTGTATAACCATAATCAGAGCATATAGGACATTGAGATTTTTGATTTCCATAGTTTGCATTCACCATGGGAGTCGTTACTGATATTGATGATGTGCTAGCAACTTGAAAAGATGAAGCATTTGTGACCAGATGTATACTGCGTTGATTAAAATCCTCACCTAACAAGTTATACATTTATGCTAGATTTGGTATGGTCTTCTTCATTATTATTTGTCCTCTAGAGTTGGTATATAAGTCATTCAATCCTACTAACTTGATGATCTTTGTGTTCTCTGTTACGGAAGAAATTACATTACAACATTGACAATAGCCACAAGTTTTCATGTGGTCAGACCCATCCAAATCAGCCCATATGTTTGAGTTTGGTGAAATATATAGAAAGATCAAATCCTCCTTGATGCAATGACCAAATTTGCTGAGCTATCTTAGCAGATTTTTGATGTAAAATCTTGTCATCAAATCTTCCCATATATCTGAGCAATCTGTAAACCTCAAAATGCTTCCATAAATCTCTTTATTAACCGAGTTTAGGATCCAAGATTTAACCATTGAGTTACATCTAGACCAAATCATAAAGTGAAGACGCATATCATAGGGTCTTGGTAAACTTGTTCTTTGCATCTAAAGGCTAACTTGTTATTTGCATCTAAAGTTACCGTCATGGAAATGTTCCAAGTATTGTAGTTGGTTCCATTAAGTAGCTCAGTTATTGGATTTTCTTCTTAAGTGAGATAGTACAGAGAGTATTGAACCATATCAAAATCGAATGAATTTTGATTTAAGTTCAACATTTTGTTGTCTTAAGTTATTGAAGTTGAATTCAGAGGTTTGAGAGGCTTCCAATAGCTAGTCAAAGTCTCTGAATCTTGTTCAGAAGAAGATCTAGCTGAATATGTCTTCTTCTTTAAAGACCAAATTTTCTTTACAGCTTGTTGAGGATTTTTACGAATAACAACCATATTGAATTAATTTGGTGACATAACCAAGAAATAGCTTAAAGCTACTTCGGAGATGGCAGAACAACCGGCGATTATAAGAATAAATAAAACCTTTTGGCGGAACAACCAAAAACTAGATATAGATTTTGAATCGATTTAACGTATCGATTTCACAAAATTTGAAGAGAAAGAGTCGAACGAAAAAAAGAAAAAATAGGATTTTCAGCGTTAAAATTAGATTTCAACTGCTATGATACCATTGTAGAGTTTTGGAAGAAAACGAAAGAGAAAGAATTTTTTCATTGATTGAAAAAAACAAAAATTCTGTTACATAGTAAACAAATTTATATACTTTATATTTAGAAGAATGATAAGTTGTTTTTGGTTTATGATAAAACTAAACAACATTGAACTAGAAAACAATTAATCGGTATACTGAACCAAATTAATATGCTAATAAAAACTAATACCATCTAAGTTTGATGAACTGAATTTGATTAATGAAATTAATAGAAATTGGTTAATTTAAAAACAAAACAAAAGAAAAAATGTTTAGGTTAAACTATTAAAAAAGTCTAGTTTACTAAAAAATCAACAAGCATAGTGTAATCCAATTTAAGCGGGTATAATTTAGAATAGAAATATACATGCAATATATTAAATTTTAATTTAGTAAGACGAGGATCGGTCAGCTTACCCACTTGGTCCAATTTGTATTCGTCTTCCACTTCCGAACCGTCTGTTGTTACTTCAACTACTTTATTAATAAATATAAATGTTGCTGTTGTTTTTATATGTTTGCTTACTCCAATTTTCTGCTGTCAACTTGTGAATTTATTTTCTTTCTGTTTACATATGTCGAAAAAGTCTTTTATAAAAATTTGACTCCAATTTCAACCTACTAATTATTAGAAGAATTACTAAAAATGCATTTTTCGAAATAGCATTTTTTAAAACATATCCCCTGATAATTATTTTTTTTTTTCTAATTCTCAAAAGAAATGGTAAATTTTGAAAATGGTAAATGCAATAGGGGTATTTTTGAAAATCTTCCTAATTATTATTAGTAGTTAAACCAAAACAATAATTATTAAAATTATTAAAATTATTTTTTTTGCTAACAAGTAATTATTGAATCGACAACGACTCGATCCATAACTTAAATTTTCTAACTAGAACTTGTAGAATAATAAATTTGTAAATTTCTTAGTTTCGTATTCGCTTTATTTACACGGTAGAATAATAGATTTTAGAATAGTTATGTAATATTCAATTTGAAAATTAAAATTTAGTTACAATAATTATATAATATTAATATATAATATATATTTCTAAAATATAACAGTGAGTAAGTCTAATATCTAGATTATAACAATGTTATAAACTATAAGGTTTTATAATTTAAGTTCTATATTTTATTTGACATTATTACACATTTACTATTGTCAAAATTGGATTAAATCGTTCAGTTACATAGAATTTCAGATTTTCGGTTTGTGGATAATAATATATATATAAACAGCAAACCTAATTTATAATTGATGGTTGAACTTTTATAGATAAACTCTTATACACGTAATTCGCCTGGAGATATATTTTTCATTCCGACTTGTGATATACACTATAAAACTAAATATTATGAATGTTACAAATAGATATATTATATTTTCTAATTAATATGTGTTATATTGTGTATGTAATATACATTTTCCTCTCGAATCATGTTTGTCTAGAATTTTTATGTGTAAATAATAAAAACATAACAATAAAAATTATTTATTTTATGCAATCTATTTAATCTGATTGAAAAAGAAATCTATTTGTTTTGTAATCAGTTTAGACTAATATTTTACATCAAAAATAAAAGTAAATTTTAGCATTTAACCACTTAACAAGTACATTTCAATCTCTACCACTAACTTCACCAAAATATACTTAAGTGAAGAGTTATGATAGGATCTGATGTATTAATGCTGGTACAATAGTTTAATTCTATCTTATATCAAACAATAAGATATGAAAGAAAACTAATGTAGTATCAAAACAATGGACTGATAACTCTCAAAACCGAATACTCAAGTTAGCTAGTAATGTCCAATTTTATCACTAAAGTGTGGATCACAAAATCAGAACGAAACCTCACAACCCTCAATATAAAGTAGTTAATAAAAACAATATAATTGGTTTGTTTAGTGACAACCAATAAAAAGCTTTAGTAGGAGAGATATATATACTTGTAGCTACTCTTGACAACTACATCACATGAGACATACACATCATGTAAACATATAATTCATTAATTTGTACACACACTCATATGTATTTTAAACTCACACTTAAGCTTCAACAAGTGGACGTAGAGCCATAATTTTGGTTTGGATTTTAGTTGCATTATGTTATCCTCTTTATTGTTATTATTTTTATTTTCTAAAAATCTTTTAAGTTTAATACCTTTTTGTTATTTTAGGTGTCAAGTGTATAAATGCATACATACACACATAAGTATATATTAGGTTCTGATTATGATGTGTTTCTTATCTTTCAAGGACTATACAAATTGATTGATGGTAAAGTAACTATCTATTTTGCTATTTTAATTAATTATAATAGACGAAAAGAATTATTTTAAAAGTTCTGGAAAAGACTAAGATGATATGATCAAGATGCTTATCCTTCGAGTACTGGTCGATAGTTAATTATTCATAAAAGTAAAAAAAAAAAAAACTTATTAAACTGGTCAGAAAAGTATATTTACTCTTAACTAAAATATACCAAACTGGGATCTTCTCTTCATTAAAACTTTCGATTTAGATTGTGTTTTATCTTAGACAAATTTTTGATGCGATATTTATATATAAATCTTCATAGATCAATTGAACAACTATAATAAAGTTATTTCTACTATTCCATGATTATTTTTGTTTCACAAGTTCTTCAATAAATAAATAAACTGATTTTACAGAAAAATAAAATAAAAAAGCAATATATAATTTAAGTTGAGAATGAAAAATGAGTAAAAGCAGAAAGAAAAAGATGGAAAAACATTAAAAAGAAAGAAAGAGCTAGTTAGGAAGTGGAGTGAGTAAGAAGAAAGAGTGAGGTGTAGTTGTAGTGTTGAAGTGTGGTGAGGTGTTGTTGTGTTGTGTCTATCCACTCCTTTTGGACTAAATTAAACACTTCTCTTTTCTTTTTAATATTGTCTTAAAGCCCCACCACCTCTCTCTCTCTCTCTCTTCTCTACTATTTGGTATGCCACCCATTTTCTCCCCTTCTTTTTTTTTTTTTTTAATTTAATGAACTTGCCTCCTCTCTCATTACTGGGACATCCATATAAATGTATCTATATGTCTGTTTTTGTATATAGATTTATTTACTCACATTTTATAAGTAGAAGTCTTACATTATTTTTTGTCATCGATTAGATTGACAAAATTCATAACCATTTTGCAGAATTATGCTATTAATTACTTGAATAATGACCAAGTTGTGTGTAGAGTTGAGATGCTTTTGAAATGAAAAATTGATTTAATATCGTTCACATATGGTACTAGTCTTTCTAAAGTCCACCATATTTAGACATACAAATAAATGAATTAGACCGAATCTCTTAATATATGCTTTGATTAAACCTAACACATCTTAACAAAAAGTGAAAGCTTTATGCTTGTGACAAATCAGAGAATGGTATTTTAGATGACTTTACATGTATGTCTTTAATTTATCGATCATTAGTTTACAACTAATAATTGATTTAATTTTGGAAAAAGAAAGTGTACATATATATAGTAGTTAGTTTGTAATTGAGATGGAAAACAACAACCTGCAAGTGAAGTAAAGCAAAGTAAAGAGTGGGTTAGATCCGGTTTTGTAGAAACAAGATCTTTTGGTTAATCCTAACTTGGAAGCTATGTCACATGTAATGCCAGACTCATACCCACCCATGATAATTAGATCAAATATATATTATATAGTATATTTCTAAACCTAATTTAAGAACAATGGTTGGAATGAGTTGTGTAATTGGTGGAGGATGATACAACTAAAGATGCGGCGGTGCATCTTAAACCTTACGTGCCTCACACTTCCTTCTCCTATCTTCTACATTAACTTAAATACGTCATTTTTATATGTAACGAAAGATCCACCTACTTTACCCAAAAAACAAAATCCACTTACAAGATAATGATCAGCTAGGCTTCAAAAATTTATTACTTTAGAGAAATGTTAATTTATCCATAAATTAATATTATTTATTTATAGTATTTTTAATTGTTAAATTATTTTTAAAGGTTAAACTGGAACCAGTTTTTAGATTAATCTTTTAGAAGTTATAAATTTTGTAAATTGATCTAAACTATTTTATTTCAACAGCTTATAATACTATTACAATAAACATGGTACATATTAAAATTTTAAAAACATAAAAAAAGTTAGTTAGTTTTTATGACATGTTATACTCCAACATCATTGTTTGAAAATAGAACAGAACAACTGTTTTATACAGTTGAGCTCTAGAAAAATTTTCGTTTTTATAAAATCATACTTTAATATACCTACTTATATATATATATATATGTAAATATAGATGCTTATTAATTTATGATATTATTGGGACTATATTTGTACATAGAGGTTTCCAAAGAATTATTTTCTTCTTAATTTATTAAATTTGATCAAATTTTACACTAGTCCGACTTGGAACCAGAGAATTTTATTATTTTATAGAGGTTATTAACTTATCAAGTATTAATTTAGGGAAGTTCTACTGTATATAATTAGATAGTTAATAATTAGGTGGTTTTTCTACACAAATATAATTTATTTGCAATTTATTTAATTTCAAAATTTTATTTTATTGTATACACTTGTAATTAATTTTTTATTAATCTACATCATGTTGTGTTTGTTCCAACAAACAAAGTAAATAAAGGTTTGGGCCTTTTATCAAATTCATTAAAACAAAATAAACCTAACATTATCATTCCCGTTCTGTTAGGAGAAAAAGTCGGTGAAACTAAACGAGCTTCTATAAGAATGTTGAGCTGAGAAGAGGCGTTAGTTGTGAGTGAAAAACAGAAACAATAGATTCTTCCTCTCTCTTTCTCTATCTCTCTGAGCTCTATCGATCTTCTTCATCTTCTCGGTGAAATTGGAAAGCTCATCTTGTTGAATCTCAACTCAATCTCACGAACATAAGATTGAGAGCAGAACATCGCTGGAGTAATCCTGTTTTGGAGTCTTGTTCGAGATTAAGCGGATTGTTTACTCAAATGCAGAAGATTGAATCTTCGTCTCTACAATTTTGTTCTACATTCTTCTTCTGGTTCTTTGCTTGTCTGTGTATTCTACTCCAACAATCTTGAGTAAACAATAAAGAAGAAGATGAGAAACACAAGAGTTCCGGATCCCTCCAAGCTTCAGCTTTTATCTGGCTCCAAGTACCAAAGATGGTCTGAAGAACTTCTGTTCTTTTTCCAGGAGATAGGAATCGATTATGTATTATTTGATGGATCAGATTCATCATATGATGTAGTAATCTCTGCTGCAAAAGATTTTGGTTCTAAGGAGTCATCGCATAAAGATAAGCAAGAAACCAAGATGAAGCGTGATGGGTCATTCGAGGAGCATAACAAAACATGTTGAGGTCATATTATTCGTCATCTCTCTGAAAAAATATTTGATATATATGTTTCTTTTCAAATAAGCCAAAGAAATCTGGAAGAATCTTAAGAAGAAATATGGCGGTAAAGATGAGGGAAAGAAACAATATGTGACTTCGGAGTGGACTTCGTTCATGATGAAAGATGACATTCCTCTCATAGACCAACTTCATGATTATGAAGTTATAGTGTCAAGAATCCAAGCAGAAGGAATCCTGATTGACGATCAACTGCGGCGTTGGTTCTAGTTGATAAGTTACCCAAATCTTGTAACAACTATCGCTCAAAACTCAAGCACGATAAGAGAAAGATGTCACTAGAAGAACTAATCTCTGACATACTAATTGAAGAGGCAAACAGAAGCTATCAAGGTAATTCTTCTGAACATCGACTTGATCCGTTTAACGCTAATCTAGTGGAAGGTTTTGGGAAGGCTAATAAAGATAAGTCAAAGCCAACTAAGAATAATAAGAAGACATCTACCAATCAAATTGTTGAGTTCAAGAAGAAGATTAAGTGTTGGAATTGTAAGAAGTTAGGGTCACAAGAAGCAAGATTGCAAGCTCCCAATTCTGGAAAAAGATTTTGCTAAGGCACATCTCTCAGAGAACATTGTAGTTGTTATAACAGAGGTGAATGCTACTACAGACTCGTAGAATGGATTGTGGATTCAGGTTCAACAAGACACATTTGCAACCAAATTGGACAATTCAAAAAGCTGGATGAATCTGTCTCAGACAACATTTTTCTGGGAGATGCAAGAGCATTAAAAGTAGAAGGTGTAGGTGAAATCACTCTGAAAATGTCTTCTGGTAAAATTCTCACACTTATTAAAGTGTTACATATGCCAAACATGCGAAGAAATCTCATCTCCAGTGTGTTGTTGATGTCTGTTGGTGTCAATCAAATCATTGATGCATGTAAGTCGGTTCTTACTAAGAATGGTGAGTATGTAGGAAAGGAATATTGTAATGGAAATTTGTTTGTTCTTGAAACTGTTAATGAGAATGTGATTGAAGGTTATGCTTACTTGGTGTGTGATATCAATGTCTGTCATGGTAGATTAGGATATTTGAATATGAAATCAATCAAGAAAGTTAAAGCAGTCAAAGTTAATTGTTGACAATTTGAGAAAAGAACCTGGAAAATGTGAAGTATGTATTGAGGCTAAACACTCGAAGAAACCCTTCTCAAATCCTGTATCTAGAACTTCTAATCCTCTTGACCTGATTCAAACTAATTTAGCAGATTTTGTAAACATAAAAAGCAGAGGGGGCAAGAGATATTACATCACATATGTTGACGATTTCTCTAGGTATACACGAGTATACTTGCTCACTTCAAAGAATGAAACCTCTGATGTTTTTAAAATGTTTAAGTCTGAAGTGGAATCAACAAGATAGAAAAATCAAAAGAATAAGATTGAATAGAAGGGGGGGGGGAGGAGGAGTATGAGTGTGATTCTTTGAACTCTTTGTGTTTAGAAGAAGGTATAATACATGAGAGAATAGCTCCATATGCCCCTCAACAAAATGGTACTACTGAGAGCAAAAATCAAACCTTGAAAAATATGATGAATGCTATGCTCATTAGTTCGGGTCTACCTGAATCTTTGTGGGGTGAAGTTGTTTTATATGCTTGTTATATCTTGAATAAAGTCCCTCATAAAGGTTTAGAAGTCACACCTTATGAGCAGTGGAAAGGCCATAAGCCTAATCTATCATTTATGCGAGTCTAGGGCTGTTTGGCTAAAGTAGGTCTTCCTAGTTTTAAGAAGCCATATGCAGGTTCAAAAACTGTCGATGATATTTTTATTAGATATGCTTCAAACAATACAGCATATAGATGTATTATCTTTGATCCTGTTATAAAGAATCTCGGTCATGTCATGGAATCAAGAGACGTTGAGTTTTTTGAGGATGTCTTTCCTTTCAAATCACTAAGTCCAATTTCAGATATTTCTCTGAGTTATAACAAACGAAGTACAGGAAATATTGATGCAGAATTGGATGTAAGAAGAAGCAAGGATAAAGACAACAACTAGTTTTGATGATGATTTTATTACAAGTTTCTTGGTGGAACATGATAAGCTAAGTGAAGAGTTTGTATTCACTTATCTTATTGAAGATGATCCAAAAACATTCACAAAAGCTATGAGTTCTATTGATGCAATGTTTTGAAAAGAAGCTATTGATAATGAATATGAATCTATATTGTCTAACCACACTTGGAGAATTGTAGAAGGGGACATGAACATTGGTACTCCACCAAATAGAGAAAAAGGTAGTGGAAAACATGATCTGTCGTGCCATGAGTGTAGTGGTCTAGGTTATTTCAAGTCGGAATGCCCACTGGCCAAAAGGAAGGAGCTGAAGTGCTTTGAGTGCAAAGGGATAACACACAAAGATGGAGTATTTGAGCGAACACAAAAGTAAGGCTCTTGTGAGTAACCTCAGTGAAAATGAGTGAGAAGACGAAGAAGAAGATGATGGAGAGCTCCTAAACTTTGTGTGTTTTGCGTCCAGAGAAGAGATGGTACACATGAGCTAAAACACTGACTTAGAATAAGAGAATATGTTGACAGCACAGAAGATTACAGCAAAATGTTCAACAATTGGGTTAGGATCAATGAAGACAATCTTCAGCTGACAAAAGAAAAGCTAGCCTTGGAAGCTTGAGCGGACCTGGACGAAATTATTGGTATGGAAATCACTGAAAAACAATATTTTGGTTTGGGGTATCAAAGGAACTATGACAAAAGAGATTGCTCCATTGAAAATGATTAACTTTGTGAGAGGTAGTGGAAGCAGTTATAGGGAACCGGTCACAGGACAAACATAATGGATCATTAAGAATGAAAGTGGTTCATTGATCAACAACGAACAACCGATTCAAAGGCTTCATATAAACAGTTCAGGATGAAGATCGTATGCTTGTGTCTACTCTAACAGATTTGGTTATACTGAAAGACTCAAAATTTTATGGAAACTGAACAATTGTCACATTTTAAAAGAATCTGTTTATGATAAATCATTCCAATTTTATTAAATTTAATCGTAAAAATGTTAAAATTATTAAGAACAATTATTAATAGGATAATATTTTATGTTTTAAGGAAACTGACGCGGTGAGTTAGAAAATAGTAGCTTTTAGCCACACATCAGTTGGTGTCGTTGCTTTACGCAACATCATCCATCTCTTCTTCTATATTTTCCTGATATTTTATATACTTTTCTTAGCAGCCTAATCATTTCAATTATTTCCTCATAATTTAAACATGCTTCTGCACTGTATAATGAGTTTTGTTAGGACGACTAAACACATAATGATTTATACATAAGTATCTATGTGTGAATGTGTCTATTAAATTGTTAAGTGTAAAGGATGTGAGAGATACTTTAAGTGCAAGTCAATAAAATTTGGAATAGCTCAACGTGATTAAGAGTAACTTCTTCCAATCATTTCATCGTGTTATTGAATAATTGCGCCTAATCAAATCTTTATTAATTTAAAATAACTAGGTCCTTTTTATTAATTTGGTACTACTTGTTAATATCTTTATTTCTCATCAAGACTAACATATTATATTTGCGGCTATAGTAAATATAATACTACAAAAGTCATAATCATCCCAGCATTAAATTTGGTATATTCGATTATATACACTAGCAAGTGGTAATTGGTAACACATTAGTTACATACACATGCATCAATACATAAACAAACAGGGGTATTTGTATAGTCCATGTATAGTGGCATAAAGATTTATTTATACAATTAACAAAAAAGAAAATATTTAAGTATTTATATAGAAGCAGCAATCCCTATGTAAAGTCAAAATGTTGCATGAAATTAGCAAATTATTCCGGTGAAGAAAAGAAGTGATGGGTTTTGTGTAGGTAACATACTTGTAGCCCACACATAACCTTTTCTTAGCACAAAAACTATCTTTTATGTGTAGAAAATCAATTAAAAAAAAAAAAACTATCTTATATATATCCACTTGAGCTTTATCCTTTTATATATATCGTTTTTCTATAAAAAGTCTCTGGGCTGAATATATTTTTCTGATTTTTGATAAAAATGTCCCAGGCTTTGATTGGAGTAAATATTTGTGGTTCTTAGATGAAAACGTATTTGATCAAATAATTATTTGTTTAATACCGTAATCTTCTCTATTGAAATTTAATTTCATATAGTCGTTTTATTCTACTTGATAGAAATTAGAGTTCAAATTATAAATTGATTGAAAAAATATAGTATAGTGAAAATCTGATATATTTTTAGAATAACTCACCGTTTTATTTCATTTCTACTTTTTAAAATTTAATTTAAGGTAGGAGGGAAATTATATTTTTCTTGGATTTTTAGGTAGATATCCATTTTGTGTGTAATTAAGTACATTGCGTTGATGGTTGGTAAAAAAAAAATTACATAACGTTAATGGTGAAATGGTATGTAAAAGAAATTGTGATGTTTGCACATTTTTGAAATTGTGTGATTAGTTATGCCAATATGACATTTGGTAAAATAGTATATTATTTGGAGAAATAGTCATCATGTAATGGTAGTCAACTAAAATGTTATTTATTTTAGAAATGTGCAAATGTCATGTCCTTAACTTATGAGACATGTAAGGCTATCTAATGTATATTCCATTTTCTTAAATCAAATTTTAGCGTGAAACTAAAGTTATTATGAAATTGAGGAGGCATAATAATTATATTTAGCAAACATTATGATTAACATGGAAAGTAGAAATGTTGAGAACTGAAATTTAGAATCTAGTATGCATGACAAAAAATTGTTTTGGACAATTACACTCTGCTCTTCTTTTCTCAACTATAGTAATAATCTATCTATAACGTATTTGACGCGGTTTAATAGTTGGGAAAAAAAAGAAGTTCACTACACTAAAACTTTGGAATGATATGTTATAAATGAGTAACATTATTTAAGAATATAAACGATTATATTGGAAATATTATTGTTCTTTCTAATATAAACAACTTATATATGTGTATATAAATACTGCCAATATGTACTTATAACTTTAAGTTCATTTTCTTCATAAAAAATAAAATAAAATGAAACTTCTTTGATTATTATATAAGAAATTCATATAAATTAGTTTATTTATCCTTTTTTACAATTCTAACTACATTAGTTCATTATGTTTCAGGGTTTATAATATTTGAAAAATTCCATAATATAAAAACATGTATATCATTTAAATTCTTACTATATAAATTAATATACAAATTATATAATGCTCTTATTAACAAATAAAGTTATATAAAAATTATAAATATAAAAATTAGTAAAATTATATATTATAATATGTCCTAAGTTTCCACAGACCTAGGCACGACACTGCATGTCCCAGGTAATAACTTGTGCATTGAAGTTCGAATTTATCCTATTACACATAAGAGTTTAGAGATAAGTCTGGTTTGGATTATGGATATGGTCTTGTTGATCCAGTTAAAAAAAAACAAAACAAGAATAAACGAGTTGTTAAGTTTGTTAAGGATTACCCCTTTTTTGATAAAATTTCCTTGTTAAGGGTTACTTAAAAAATACATTAGTAATTTTTATATTGAAAATACATATCATCATTTATCTTAAAACGAAGTATAGTGCAACTACATTACTTACTCTAAGATTAATAGAGTTACTATCTTTTTGATATTTCTTAAACTTAATAATCATTTAGGCTAAATAGAGGAATTACTAAAAATGTCTTTTTTGAAATATTCTTTTTCAAAACATACTCCATAATAATATTTTTCTCTCTCAATTTTTAAAGGAAATTATAAGTTTTGGAAAAGGTATATGCCAATAGAGGTATTTTTGAAAATCTCTCTTCTTATTTATTATTATTATTATTACTATTATTCTTATTATTAATATTAATATTATTTTTAACTTATACATCAACAATAAAACTAGATTGTATTTAAGTTTTCAGTGTCCACAAAACTAAACAATACTATACTCCCTCTGTTTCATATTACTTGTCATTTTAGAATAAAATTTTTGTTTCATTTTAGTTGTCATTCTCATTTTTCAATGTAGTATTTGATATTAAGATTATCTCATTTGCCCCTAATTAATTGAATAAAATATTAAATGGTTTGGAATTCTAATAGTTTGATAAGGGTATAATGGAACATTCACCTATTTTCTTAATATGTGTGTCAAACTCTAGAACGACAACTAAATTGAAACGGAGAGAATATCAAACAATAAAATCGGTTAATATAAAACATTTCTATTAATTAAATTGCGAAATACAGTAATTGCATCAAAGTAATATTACAAAATTCATACTCCTTCCCTCCATTTCTCAATATTAAATGTTTTACAATTTTCACACATATAAATAAAATTTTGTAAAATGACAATATAAGCAAAAAAAATAATATAGAAACTATGTAACCAAATATGTCTTAGAAATCGATAACACCTAATATTTTAAAACAGTATTTGTTCTGGAAGATCTAATAAATTAAAACGGAGAGAATATCTAATTAGAATAAAACATCTTTGGTAACCCTTAAACGTTTTGTATATATGTTTTAGTTGTAATTTAATATAATGTGATCGAAGTTGTATTCATCTCAAAAAGACCATTTTATTACCAAATATTACAACTTTTCAAGTGTTAATTAAGAAAACCTACTAATTGATCAATAGCTTTCAACCCTCTCTATATATAACTATATGTTAATTAAGTTATAAATTATGAGATAGAGAGAGATAGAGAAATAGAGAAGTGGTAGCGTTGTCTCTTCACATTATTAACAAAAACTATTTATATATATAAGGTTAGTATTGTTTATAGCCTAACATGCCACCGATGAATGCACCTAATCCTATTAACACCGGCCATTGCATGTCACCTCCTAATTATCAACCATCTTTGCCTCGGAATCATTATTTCCTTCATTTACCTATATTTAATATATAAATATATAAACATTTTATCAAAAACTCTTCTTTATAGTCTTAAATACAACCATTACAACAATATGTAAATAAATAAAAAAATTCTTTATTTATTTAATTTGCTGTCGTGAACATTTTTAGCTTTAATTCGGTTTTTCATTTGAAAGCGTAGAACTAATGACGTGGACCTAAAGTGCGTGAAAGTAAAACCTTTGCTTGTCCACAAAACTGAATTGTTCACACTTCTAAAAAAAAAGGTTAAAAGAAAAAAGAATATACGTGAAGTGGTGGCCTAAGTGACACTCAATTCACTACTAATGAACCTTTGCCTAATTCAGTGGTTAACTCTTCACGGGTTTCACTTTCTCCTTTTTTTCTCCTACTTTTGCTTGGAACAAAACTAACCATTTTAATAACATAATAATTCTGTGTGAAATCATGAGTAATTCAAGATCGATCTAAGAGTTTGATAAATCAGAGACCGATAATATCAATATGTTTGTTATTAGAAAGTATGTAGTAGAAGAGGCTGTCTAATATAATATTAATAAAAATGAAAACGTCATGAAGAGTTGACTTATGGTACATAGATCTAGGTAGAGATCAGATTTCGAAGATATGGATTAAAAGTAGATACAACAGAACAGAAACTAGAAGAAGAAGAAGAGATAGAATTGTCATCATTAGTTAATTAAATTTGTTAAAATTCATGTTAGAGAATTTGGCAGAGAAATGCAGAAGTGTCAGGTAATTGGGTTTTAGAGTGAACCGTCAAAATGTTATTGGTTAACTAAAAACAATAATTATATTTATAATAATGTAAAGTGGATCGATGTGTAAAATATTTTGTGGAGTAAACTAAAAAGATTAACAACCACCAAACTTATAACCTCTCTTTTTTTTTCCGATAATTATATATATATATATAAGCAGCCCCACCATCGTCTTCTTCACTGGCTCTCTTCTTTTCTCTCTCTTTTGTTAGTTCACTTCACATAATAAACACCAAGAAAATTCATTCCTTTCACCATAAATTGTTGAATTGGGTTTGTTTGTCGATTGGTTTCACCATAACTGGATTGGTTTTCTTGTTTTTTATTATTTGTAACTATTAATATTGAATATGATGATGATGATGGGTCAAGATGAGGTAGGGAGTGATGAGATTGAGACGCAAATCATAAAGAGGAAGCGTACAAAGAGACAGAGATCATCTTCGACGTTAATGGTGGCTGCGACGACTGTAACTTCTACAAGTTCATCGGCGGGTGGAGGAAGAGCAGTTTCCGACGATTATAGCTGGGCGGTTTCGTCTCCGGTGACAACTGATTGTACTGAAGAAGAAGAAGACATGGCGATTTGTCTTATCATGTTGGCGCGTGGGACTGTTGTTCCATCCCCGGATCATAAGAGAAAAACTCATCTCAAGATTTCATCGCAGAATTCGAGTTTCTATGTGTACGAGTGTAAAACATGTAACCGGAGTTTCTCGTCGTTCCAAGCACTTGGTGGACACAGAGCCAGCCACAAGAAGCCCAGACTATTAGCCGAGGAAAAGACTAGATTACCCCTGGTGCAGCCTTCCTTAGAAGAAGGGCAAAGCACTCCTTTTAAAGTTTCCGGCTCAGCCCTAGCTTCACAGTCAAGTAACATCATCATCAAGCCAAACAAAGTACATGAGTGTTCAATCTGCGGTTCAGAGTTCAATTCCGGCCAAGCTCTCGGTGGCCACATGAGACGACACAGGACTGCCACCACCGCTCTTAGCCCCCCAGCGCCCACGCCGGAAGTTAGCAGAAACTCTACTCAGCAAGAGTGTGACAATATTATGGATCAGCCAAGGAAATATCTACCCTTGGATCTTAATCTACCGGCACCGGAGGATGATCTCAAGTTTCAAGGGATAGTGTTCTCAGCCACACCAGCGTTAATAGATTGTCATTACTAGTTCTTACAAAATATATGATATGATGATTTGTGAATTTTACTACCAACTTAATTACTTGCTATATTGTTTGATCATTAATTGGAATTATTATTTTTAAAGAAGATTAAACCAAATTAATAATAATAATAATATTGTTATAATGAAGGGAAAGAGAAGAATATAGTGGGAGTTAAGTAAAGGGTTGTGTGATAGTTAGATGATCTACTTGTTGAAGTAAGAATAGTTTGAGTAAGCAAGTGGTTAGTGTTCATTGTTGCCTTTCATTCACGAAAAGCAAGTGACTTCCAAGGCATCTTTTATTTCCCTCTTTTTAAGGTTTTTTTTTTTTTTTTACAATTTAGAACATTTCTGAATTGTTTTTTTCTTTTTAACATGTGAACCAACCATTCCTATTGCTTGTACACGCCTCTTTGTGATATGAATTCTAACAAATTATGTCATACCATATAATTACAAAACACCACTTATAGAAACAGATAACATTTGTAAAGAATATATATATATATATATATATGTTTTGGTGTT
Organism: Lepidium aucheri; assembly: GCA_900406435.1. Taxonomy (NCBI): domain Eukaryota; kingdom Viridiplantae; phylum Streptophyta; class Magnoliopsida; order Brassicales; family Brassicaceae; genus Lepidium; species Lepidium aucheri. The sequence goes on along the minus strand of OVBA01000035.1, from coordinate 107,171 downwards.
TTATTTGATTGAGAAACAAAATATGTGTTTTCGAATACATAACAATATATATTTGAGATCTGACTTTAAAATCGCCTGATTAAATAAAATATCTAACTATTTTTTGTTACTTTATATGAATAATAATGTCTCCTTTATTATGACTTAAGCAATATAGAGACCCATGCTAGTTTCCAATTCTCTGTCTTTCACAATCAACAATTTGTAAATATAAGCTAATTAAAAAAAAAAAACAGAGTTTGATTTGATATTTGAAAAAGTTAAATAAATATTAAAAATAATAATGTTATCATGTAAAAAAATATAAAATAGAAAGGCAGTGGACACGAGATGGACGTGGTAATGACCGGCTTAGGGTTTGGTCAGGAGAATCACCACCACAACTAACAGACGTGGATTAGGTTCTTCTTTGGTTTTGAGTTGTTATTTTTTCTGGTCACCACTTTCACACTTTTATTTTTATCAATTATTATATACTACCTAGAGTTACACTTATTAAAATAAATAAAACAGAATAACCAAAATTTAAATACTTAAAAGAAATAAAAAAGATAAACAATGACAGCAGAAACAGTCACAAGATTCACTCACCGCTTCACTCAATAATATTATTCTTGCACTTGTATCCATTATCCAACTTTTATTTACATAATTAAATCTTATAAAAATATTCCTGTCTGTCACGATCTTTATTTCTCAACTCTTCTAGGAGTTTTATTTATAAAAGGGAAAATTTATAGAGCTGCAATGAATAAATAGATTTTACTTTCACTATCATTTTCTAAACCAATACAAATATTCATATGTAAAATTTTAACAAAAAAATTAAAATAAAATTCATATGTAAAAAGTATATAAGCAATAAAAAGTAAAAACACAAGTCACGAAAAGAACAATATTTGGACAGACAAATGGCTGTCACTTGCAGTTCTCTAGGGAGTATGTTTTAAAATCCTTTTTGTTTTTATCGTATCCACAAGTTTAATATATAGTACACCAGTCAAAATTGTAATTAATTAGGCTTTTTATTTCTACTGATCATCAAATATAGTATTTGGTCTGATTAGAAATACTGTAATTTCTTAGAATTATTGAAAAATTATTTAAATAGATAAAAAATTTCAAAATGACTAGAATAATTTTTTTAATTCATAATATACCATTTTGCTCATTTTTGATGAGTAAATAAAAACTTAATTACGAAACTGTCATTAATGAAACATGCCACATGCTCTAACAAACTCTACTAAATTAAATGAATGCAACATGGAAAAGTTGATAAAACTTTAGTAGAGTTGATTGTACGATAATGTAATGTATGGTTGAGTTACAGATATCCCCATGGTTGAGTTCGTTTTCTATGTGGAAAATCTAATTTCTTAACTTTGGTAGAGTTGATCGTACAAAAATATACTGTATGGTCAAGTTATTAATGACCCATAGTAGAGTTGAATGTAAGATTATATAGTGTAGGGTAGAGTTGGTTTTTTCCGTGGAACATGTACTTTGTTACCTTTGGTAGAGTTTATGAAACAAAAATGTAGTGTATGGTCAAGTTACATATGACCTATAGTAGAGCTCGTTTTCCTCGTGGAAAATGTAATTTGTTCCCTTTGGTAGAGTTGATTGTTAGACAATATAGTGTATTGTAGAGTTGGTTTTCTCCGTGGAACATATACTTTGTTAACTTTGGTAGAGTTGATCGTACGAAAATATATTGTATGGTCAAGTTACTAATGACCCATGGTTGAGTTCGTTTTCTACGCGGAAAATGTAATTTCTTACCTTTGGTAGAGTTGATCGTACGAAAATGTACTGTATGGTCAGGTTACTAATAACCCATAGTAGAGTTGAATATAAGATAATATAGTATATGGTAGAGTTTGTTTTTTCCAAGGTACATGTACTTTGTTACCTTTGGTAGAGTTTATCGTACAAAAATATACTGTATGGTCAAGTTACTGATAACCCATGGTAGAGCTCATTTTCCTCGTGCAAAATATAATTTGTTCCCTTTGGTAGAATTGATTGTTAGATAATATAGTGTATTGTAGAGTTGGTTTTCTCCGCGGAACATGTACTTTGTTACCTTTGGTAGAGTTGATCATATGATAATGTAATGTATGGTTACAGATAACTCATGGTTGAGTTTGTTTTCTCCGTCCAAAATGTAATTTCTTACCTTTGGTAGAGTCGATCATACGAAAATGTACAGTATGGTTAAGTTACTAATGACCCATGTTAGAGTTGAAAGTAAGATAATATAGTGTATGGTAGAGTTCATTTTCTTCGTGGAACATGTACTTTGTTACCTTTGGTAGAGTTGCTCGTACGAAAATGTAGTGTATGGTCAAGTTACAGATGATCCATGGTAGAGCTCGTTTTCCTCGTGAAAATGTAACTTGTTCTCTTTAGTAGATTTGATAGTAAAATAATATAGTGTACGGTAAAGTTATTTTGTTCCTTTTGATAGAGTTAATTGTGAGATAACGCAATGTACGATAAAGTTACAGGTTACCCATGATTGAGTTTGTTTGTTCCCGTGGTTAAGTTTTTTTGAGTACGATCTATAAAAACCAACTATACAAATCCCTATATGAACTCTACTAGGTTGGTTGGTTCGCAGCGAGTGTTTGTCGGCAAGCCTGTCTCAGTAACACGTCCTCCATACATAAGACATCCTCTTCATTACCCTCTTTATCCTTTATGGGAGAATCAATGATATTAATGATGTCGAGTTATGACATTACATGCTTTGTTTTCTTTACAAAGGTGAATCATGCTCATTTGATGTCACATGCATCTCAATAATCCATTTATTTTGTAAAAAAACACGCGTAATGTCAACTCTACCAAACATCATGTTAACTTTATCAAACATCATGTTTACTCTACCAAACATCATGTTTACTCTATCAAATGTACATTCAACACTACCAAATATAATGTTAACTCTACCAAACGTACAATCAACTCAACTAAATATAATATTAACACTCCAATGATGGTTTATGCTCTAATTCTTCATTACTACAAGACCATATGCAAAACCCCTTTGCGGGTAGATGATATACCTCTATTTTACTAGTATTGAGCTCATTAACATGCCTACTTTTAGGGTTTCTGTCTGTGTTTTGTGTCACTTTCAGGTGGAAAACATAGGAATTTGGATTATTAGCATTGGAGTCTCGTTTGGATGGTTTTGGAGCATTACATGAAGTTTCACAATAGGGTTATGATCGACCGATCAACGTCTTGAGCGATCGATCAAGCCTTCTTGCAAGAACAACGCTCGAACTCACGATCGACCTAACGCATTGGAAGATCGATCACATAAGTCCATGATCGATTGATCAACGAGCACCAAAGCAAATACCTAATTTTCATTTTTTGCACCTACATCTCATGACATATAAATACTTCTATTTTCTGTTTCTTTTATACATCGCTCATTATTCACAAAGAACTTTAAAGTTATTCAGTAAGCTAGAGAGAGAGAGAGAGAATTCAACATTGAGAAGAATCTATAAACTCCCTTTTTATATTTTTATGCAATTCAAGTTTGTTTTTATCATGTCTTTTGTTTTAATCTCAATTATGTTTAAGTAGTTAATCAATCAAGTTAAGGGTTTCTAGGGATTTAGGAATCAATAATTAGGGACAAATAGAGTCGAATCTGATAAGAGTATTCTCCATCTAATTCTTGTGCTTAATGCTTAGAATAGCCTGAACTAATTCATGAACCTAGGTTGTTAGCTCTCCAAAAGCTTGCTAGGAATCTGAACTAGATTAGATGAGCAATCAATCCTAAACCACAATAGTTGATGTTTAGGTTGGTTGTAGATAGTTGAACATACTTGTTTAACGCCTGTTCAGAATTTGGAACCAACGATAGTTAGGACCTCTAAATTGTCGAGTAGAGTTTCTAGTACCACGAGAATAGGCTTGTTATACCATTCTGTTCAAGTCGAGAATTGAGCTTAAATAATAATCTAAATAGTTTCCCTAGTTAGATTTCTACTTTTCGATGAATACCCTATGCAGGGTGTTTTTAATATATAGTTTTACATCGTTTAAAGTTGGTTATTCTCTCGAATTTGATTAGTATAGCTTGAGAAATACAATTGATAATCGAAAGTGCAATACTTGGTTCTTTGTGGATACGATCCCTAAGTACTACTACTTCAATATTGTGCACTTGCAGTAGATAGCTTTGGGTTAAAACCTGACCCACACCAAGTTTTTGGCGCCGTTGCCGGGGAACCAATTGGTTGCCTTTTGATTAAGATTTGCTTTCAAGTCTATACTCTTTTACTTACGTTTTGTTTTGTTTTTGTTTCAGGTTTATGCACCAAAGAAGTCAAGGTTCAGATAATATACTTAGTTTGAATAACGAAGAACTTGCTAGAGTTGAAAGAGAAAATCGCAGAGCAAAAGCAATAAATCAGGAAACTAGCAGAATCCTCAGGACTGTGAGACTCATCCAGCTGTTCAGAGAAACCAGGATGTTCATCAAACGGTTGAACAATTGTAGAGAGATTTGGGTATGCTCAGGAGGCACCAGGAACAGCCTCGACGCCGTGCTATAAATGACATGCATACACCTCACATATACTATCAAAATAGGTATACTATTCGACCTCCACCTATCCAGAGGCAAGACTATGAGATCAAGCCTCAGCTGATTGGATTAGTGAAGCAATATGTCTTCAATAGTCTCCTAGGAGAGAACCCGATGGACTACATTGAGAACTTGGAAGACATGTGCAGTACCACGAGCTCAAATGGATTCCTTGCGGACTATGTAAAGTGTAAGCTGTTTCACCATTCTCTTTCTGACAAAGCTTCTAGGTGGTTGTGATCCTTGCCTCCAGATTCATTGACCACATGGGATAAAGTTAGAGCTGCCTTCTTGGATCAGTTCTATACTAAGTCGAGGACTGCAACACTAAGAAGCAAGATTTCAACATTTCAGCAACGTTCTGGTGAGTCTTTGCATGAAGCTTGGGAGAGACTCAAAGAGTACTAACGAGATTGCCCCCATCATGGTTATTCGGATGAGCAGCTGCTAAATACATTCTATGGAGGAATCGATTGGTAGTATAAGAACTCTTTGAATGCTGCTAGCAATAGAAACTTCATGGCAAACACTAGGGATTAAGCCTTCACTCTCATCGACAACTTGGCTGTAAGTTCAGAGAACCATTGTCCACAATATAATCAAAGTAAGAAGGTCAATAATGTGGATATTCGGAGGATATATGAGATTTCAGAGAAGCTCGACATGCTTATCAAAGCAAGTTAAGGAGATAATCGAGGAGGGCATCAGCTGGATGACACTAGGGAAGTTAATCAAATTCAGGATGAGTCCGGTATGTCTGAAGATCAAAAAGAGGTCGATTATGTGAATTGGCAAAATAAGGGACAAAACCAGAACTATCTCTCATACAGGAGCATCAAAGTTGAGAATCCACAAGATATCGTCATACCATCTTCAGTAATGCCACATGGATCACCATTTCAGGGTAACCATTTATGCAGAACTCAGGGCAGAGATAAAATAACCAATGGTCAAATTAAGGGGCTAGAGATTGGTGTAAACCTTACAAGCCTTACACACAAGAGGCGATAAGGAAAGCTGATTCATTAGGAACTTCTAATGATGAGACTGAAGCTCTCATTCAACAGCTTGCAACCAAGCAGCAAAAGCCTACTAGGGATCTCAATACTAAGGTAGACAGTATGTACAACGATTTGAACAATAAGCTTGAATCCATCAGTACACTTGAAGAAGTTGGACACACAAGTGGCGCAGACAGCTGAAGCTATGAGGAGGCCACAAGGAGCTTTATCGGGTAAAGTTGAGAAGATCCCCAGAGAATCATGCAATGTTGTGCATTTGTTGGCTAAGGAACTTGATGTAAGTGAGGAGAGCAGCTGTGAGAGTAAGTACCGACCTCCTATACCTTATCTCAAGGAGCTTACAAAGCAAGAAGATCAAGGAGAATTCATTATTTCTTGTTCTCTTGGAAAGTTGACTTTTGGTGATGCATTGTGTGATACTGGTGCAAGTGTTAGTGTGATCTCGTTGGAGACAATGAGGGAGCTTGGGATTGAGCTCATGTAGGAGCATACCTCATCCATTTCATTTGGTGATGCCACTTTAAGAGCCCAAGAGGCAGATTAGTCGATTTCACACTCATTGTTGGAAATTGCAAGGTTCCAAACGCTTTCACGTTTGTTGAAATGGCCAAGGAAGGAGTTGTGTCCATTCTTTTGGGTCGACTATTCTTGAATACTGTTGGGGCAAGAATTGACTTTTCCAACCAGAGGGTGGTGCTTGAAAAAGTTGATAAAGGAGTCTCCTATCCTATTAGAAAAGTGACTAAGGACCTATGTGGTGTGATAAGGAGTTGTGTTGAGAATGAGAAGGTTGAGGTTGTGAATTTGATCAACAAAAATTTAGAATATGAAGAACCAGAGTATTGGTCGGATGAGAAATATGAGATCTATCATGAGCAAGCAGGAGAATCGGCTGAATATGATGATGTTAGTTTCCTTTTTGATAAACCCGATGAATACTTTGAAAATATCCTTCAAAATTTGTGTGTGAAATTTTTTGCAGGAAGACTTGGTCTTTAATCTCCTCGACCATACTTGGTGATGAAATTGAAGCCTGATGGAACTGTAGTGTTGCAGGATACAACAGATGCTGAATTCCACAGGAAGGATGAACAACTCAATGAGTTCATCAAAGATGAGATGAAAACCAAGGGAGTGATTATTCCTCCCAAGGATGATTTATCCAATTAGATGGTATTCAAGTCAAGCTATTGACTTTAAATAAGCGTTGAGTGGGAGGCAACCCACTAATAGGTAGTTTTTATTTTCATAGTTTTTCTGTTTTAGTTTTGATTTTTGGTTTTCTTTTGAGTTTGTTTTAGGTAAGAAAATTTGACCAAAGGGATTTGATTGATCAATCCACACAGTGATTGATTGATCATCGATGCTTTAAGGGTTTATGCTTGATCTAGTGATCGATCGATCATCGAAGGAAAGGAAGATACGATCAATCTAGAGATCGACCTCAGCTAGAGGATCGATCGATCAAATGATCTAGGAGAGAAATGCTTGAACTTGTGATCGACCTGCAGAAGGGCGATCGATTGATCATCGAGGATCAGAAACGTACGCGCGACCTATTGATCGACCTACACGGTCGAGATCAATCGATCAGTGTGTTTTAAGGGGTACGACTGATTGATCAATGCCTTAATCCATCGATCAGCAGGCCAGGTAAGTCTTTATAACATAACAAACACGGGTTTTGTTCAAAATTATTTGTTCGAGGTTGTTTTAGGCGATTATAGGCGAAAATCTTAAATCTCTTCTAACTTCTTCGATTCTTAACCGTTCTCTTCGATTCAAAAGTCTAACCTGATCGAAATTTCATCCTCTTTCCAATTATCCATTCTTCTAACTCGATTGGCAAAAGTATGGTTTCTAAATTTTCGATTTAAAAGTGGCAAAATTGGTGAAATATTTTGGAAACTTTAGATTTTGATTTATTATTTATCAATTATGTTAAACCAATATGTAGTCATGATTCTATGATGATTTTGATTAGTCTTACCGATTATATTGTTAGATTATTGCCTAGAAATCGAATGTTAGATTATTGGAGAATATTCTAGAATTTTGGATTTTCGATATGGAATTGGGAATTTGTGTTGTTAGTTGAAATATTGCTGGATGATTTAGATGTTTTATGATTGATTTAGCAGTTGATTTCACATAATTCTCATTTGAATTCTATATTTTTGATTTTCCAAATTTTTTGAGGATATTGATTTTTCTCGGTTTTTCTTTTGTTAATATATGTAGATTATGGCGAGGACTCGCGATGGCAAGCAACTTTCTCGTAAGGTTAGACGTTCAACCAATATTGAGACAGGCCAGTCCTCGAATCCCAAAGTGTTCGAACAAACATGTTTGCCTTGGCCTAGACCGGATAACGAGCATTTGAGAAGAATTTGGGCAATAGATCTGATCCCTCGTTTTTGAAGAACGATAGTGCCATAGGAATAGGACTGAAGATTCGAGATGACAGAGCTTCCATTCCGTCTTCTACGATCAGATGTTGAGGAACACGCTTGTTCCGACCAAGTTCTTATGTCCGACTATAGTGGACAGACTTTACATTCTCGACGATGTGACTGGGATGCTCGATAGACTTGGCCTTGGTACCTTTATGACCAAGCCTCAGCCGCTGTACCCAGAGGCAGTCAGGCAGTTCTTAGCCTCCTATGATCTTCACCTAGCAGCCGACTCTCATGCTCCTCTTTATGCGGCCTATATGACATTCCTGTGCCATGGTATTTGCTACCATTTGACCGTTCAGCAGATTTGCTCGATCTATGGATTCCATGAGGAAGCCAAAAATCAGCTACCTTCTCGCCAAGGTACTCCTCTTGATGGTCTTTGGAACGTCTTAGTTGATGGTACTTTTCAGGGACGAGACTCCAAGCTCACATACATCCGACATCCTACGATATTGTTGTTAAGATGTTAGAATTGACTATTTTATGCAAGGAACTCAACCCTGCCTTGACCAAGCCAGAGTTGGAGATCCTCCATCATGCTTTGTACCCTACGATACCTGCCTTGTATGGTTCTGCACCTGCTCCTGATTTTGGTCCTTGTGACATCAACTGGGGATACATGTTTGCGAAGCTATTTCCCGAACATCGTTTCAGAGGCACTCCAGATCAGCCTACCAACAAGATGATAGGTAGTCTTTTGACCTCCATGTTTGAGTACTTGTAGCTGGATCTTAGCAACACAGTAAAGGTGGAGAGGATAGCATATGTTGATGATCGGGTATTTACCAACTTCACCTACCTCACCGAGTGGGCAAAGTGGTGCTATTTTACTAGGGACATCGAGTCTTATCTTTGCTCCTTGCCTGCACCTGCTATTACATCTCTCACTTGTAGGGACAATATACTTTTGGAGCTGCACATCGCACATCCTGAGATTGCAGTGGGAAAGAGGGAGCAGCCTCAGCCTCAGCAACGAGCTCCATGGAGGCGTTCATTGGCCGCAGCTCTAGTTTCTACACAGTCGTAGCCCAATGTTGCTCAAACCCTCGAGCACATTTTTCCAGAGTACAGAGCGGAGTATGATATTCTTCCTTTCTCTGATGACTTCACTGAGCAGCAGTATCAACATTGACATTACAAGATGGAATAGAGGAAGCTTTCGATGAGGAGACGCCTTTGGGAGGCACTTAGGAGGATACCGATCAAAAATTGAAACAATACAAAACTTGGCCAAGGATCAAAATTTTTGTTCCAATGAAGCCACTTTTGCTTTCATTCTTTGAGTTGCTAAAAGAACCAACCAGTTGAGAAAAATAAAATGATACCCTAGGTAAGTAGGGATATATATGGTTGCACAGCCAATAAAAAAAATGATATCCTAGGTAAGTAGGGAAGGATTGGTTGAGCAGCCAATAAAATAAAATAAAATGATACCTTAGGTAAGTAGGGAAGAATTGGCTGTAAATAAATAGAATGAGAGGAAAGGAACCATAGGAAGATAGTCTTGTGTTCAGGTAAAGGCTGATGATGAGTCCATGTGTTCATTGATTGATACTCCCTTGATGAGACAACACTTATATGATTAGGAAGTCGGTATGGTGCATTTGGGTATTTTGAGGTTGATTGTGGAGTCTAATTGGCAAGAAGCTAAGTCTGGGGGAAGTACCAGGTCGATGCCAACAAGTAAGCATTGATTGGTTCATATGGAGTATATTGTGCAATGTCTGATGACGAATGAGTTCCTTAAGGGAATCTTCTCGTTAGTCTTTTCTTTCTTTGCTTGAGGACAAGCAATATGTTAAGTCTGGGGGAATTGTTATACCTATTTTTACTAGTTTTGAGCTTATTAACATGCTTACTTTTAGGGTATCTATATGTGTTTTGTGTCATTTTCAGGTAAAAAACGTAGGAACTTGGATTATTGGCATTGGAGTCTCGTTTGGATGGTTTTGGAGGATTACATGAAGTTTCACAGAAAAGATCTATGATCGAACGATCAACATCTTGAGCGATTGACCAAGCCTTCTTGTGAGAACAAAGCTTGATTTCATGATCGACCTAACGTATTGGAAGATCGTTCACACAAGTCCACGATCGATTGATCAAAACCTTTATTGATCGATCAACGAGCACCAAATTAAATACCTAATTTTCCTTTTTTTTGCACCTACATCTCATGACATATAAATACTTCTATTTTCTGTTTCTTTTATAAATCGCTCATTATTCACAGAGAATTTTAGAGTTATTTAATAAGCTCGAGAGAGAGAGAGAATTCAACATTGAGAAGAATCTTTAAACTCCCTTTTTATATTTTTATGCATTTCAAGTTTATTTTCATCATGTCTTTTGTTTCAATCCCAATTATGTCTTAGTAGTTAATCAATCAGGTCTAGGGTTTCTAGGGATTTAGGAATCAATGATTATGGACAAATAAAATCGAATCTAATAAGAGTATACTCCATCTAATTCTTGTGGTTAATGCTTAGAATAGCCTGATCAACTAATCTATGAACCTAGGTTGTTAGCTCTCCAAAAGCTTGCTAAGAATCTGAGCTGGATTAGATGAGCAATCAATCCTAAACCGCGATAGCTGATGCTTAGGTTGATTATGGATAGTTGAACCTACTTGTTTAATGCCTGTTCAAAATTTGGAACCAACGATAGTAAGGACCTCTAAATTGTCGATAGAGTTTCGAGTACTACGAGAGTAGGCTTGTTATACCATTTTGTTAAAGTCGAGAATTGAGCTTAAATAATACTCTGAATAGTTTCCCTAGTTAAATTTATACTTCCCGACATGCTTGGTGTTTTTAATATATAGTTTTACATCGTTTAAAGTTGCTTGTTATTCTCTTGAATTTGATTAGTGTAGATTGAGAAATACAATTGATAATCAAAAGTGCAATACTTGATTCTTCGTGGATATGATCCCTAAGTACTACTACTTCATTGCTGTACACTTGCAGTATATAGCTTTGGGTTAAAACCTGATCCACATCAGTATACCATCTGTAAAACATCATGTTAACCATTCAAACCTAAATTACGAGACTAAATCTATCACACTTTATACAGAATATACTACACTAAAAAAAATTCGTGACGAAGTCATCCAATCTAGAATCTAATTTTATCGAACTATAACCTAACTGTACAAAACTCTTACCAAACTCTATCATTCAAACCTAAATTACGAGACTAACTCTACCACACTTAAAATGAACTCTACTACACTTACAAAAACTTGTAACAAACTCTTCTAAATTAGAACCTAAATTTACCATTCTATAACCTAACTCTACCAAACCATTACCTAACTCTACCATTCAAACCAGAACTTACGATACGAACTCTACTACACATAAAACGAACTCTACTACACAAACAAAAACTCATGATGAACTCGTCTAAACTAGAACCTAACTCTACCAAACTATATCTTAACTCTACCAGATAATTACCAAACCCGGCCATACAACCTAAATTACGATATGAATTCTACTACACTTAAAACAAACTCTACTACACTAACAAAAACATGTGATGAACTCTTATAAACTAGAATCTAACTCTACCAAACTATAATCTAACTCTACCAAACCATTACGAAACTCTACCATTCAATAAAAATTCAATGAGAATAACTCTACCATACTTGAAACCCAGAAACCTACGAGAAATGCGCCCAAGACATAAATTCATTTTTGAAACCTAATGTTGAAGAACGAAATCAAGAGAAAAAGAGAAGACGAAACGAAAACATACCTTCATTAAATCGTTTGAATGGTTCGTAATGGTGAGAATAAGAAGAAACAAGAAAAGAAATGGTGAGAGGAAGACAAAACAAGAGAAGAAGACAGAAAAAGAAGAAGAGAGAAAGAAGAAGATGCACAGTGTCGCGAAGAAGAAGATGAAAGAAGGAAAGAAGATGTTTTTTTTAACTTCAAAAAGGCGCAATTACCATTATACCATTTCCTCTTTTTTTGAGAATATATTTAAGTAATTTAGATATAAATTGTTGTTATTTGAATAAATTTTTTTAATTATAATGCATAGACTCAACCAAATTATTAGTTAAAATAGGAAGAACAAATATCACCTCAAAACCCAATAGTAACTATTTCGACTCAAACATATTCCCTTTTAATTATTTCTACATCTTGTTTCCTTTTATTTCCCTTTTTTATTGTCAATTCCTGTTAGAAATATGCCAGTATATGTTTACCGATTTCCAATGAAATTAAACCTTGTTCAGATAGAGTTCCGACAATGGTAAACCGAATTCATGTAGTGTATATATATATATATATATACTCTTAAACCTTTGGTTAACAAATATGGGTCATAAAGCCCAAATGATAGCTCTCGTATTGGCATAACTGTTCCATCTTGTTGGAGGTGGATCCGAAATCTTAGTTTGATCCACGAGAAACAATTAATGTTTAAAGAATTGCTAAGTCTTGAACTCAGAAATTCAGTTGAAGATTCATCTCGACGATTCAACTGAAAACTCTTCTTGGATATTCACTACCCATTCAGAAGAATTCCTTCTCGACAACTCGTTAGAAAAAAGGGAATTCAGACGACATGTCATCAATGAGAAAAATGGAAACTTTCCTATTCTGATATGAAACATTTTTGAAAATCTAGTAAAGTTCTTTTAGATAATTTTGAATCTAAACAGAAATGTAATCTTTCCTATTTTCAATAGAATGTAACCCTCTCTATACATTATAAATAGAGGTGGAAGTCCTTCGAAAGAAAGATCAAAAATCTTGGCATTCAAGTATAAGCAATAAGACAACTTGACATTCACTCATACTTGGCAATCTCCTTACTATTTGAATTGATTCAGAATCATTACTCATATTCCCTCTATAAAATCCGATCTTGGTTTAGAATTATTTTGCTAAATCCTGCTCGAACGATTAGCACGGTTTGTGGGGTAGACATCGAAGGATTTGTTTACGCAAAAGAAATAAGAAGATCGCCAATCACAATGTTAGGAGACAACATTACAGTTCCCTCACCCGCGTCATGAGGTGAAGATCCGCCTCAGGAAAAACTAGACCCGACTCACGGATAAACTCTGAATCCTGTTCAGACCCCAGAAAATAACCAAGAAGAATCTTGAGGAGTTGCAGAACTCCCGAGACCACCCACAGAACCACCATCGCTCGAGACTCTGGTGCGAAACTTGTTAGCACTACAAGAAAAGGAAGATCAAAGAAACACCAAGCACTTCAAATGGATCAAAGAAAGGGCCATGATGAACATAACCGAGCCGCTACCAGGATAAGCCGGAAGGCCAAACGGGGAAGTACTCGCAGTTGTGTAGAGGAATTTGTTCAAAAATACGCCAAGTTCATAGCTGACCAAATTTCCAAGACAAGGTCAGCCTTCTACGCAGAATGCCCCAGAGCAACATGTGCCACCGATGTCAGATGTCACGACAGAGATTAGACGGATCTTAGCCCAAGCTGCTAACTCTCCATTCTCACCCAGACTAAAAAAGATCTCGGTAAATCGCGGATCGAGATTACGCTATCCTTCATATAACAGGAAGACTAATCTGTTTGAGTTTATGAGTGCATTCAATGTTATGATGGGTGGAACAAGCTACCATCCGGATCAAGAAGACGCAACATATCATCAACATTTCGATGAAAATTTCACATTACACAATATTCATCAAGCAAGACACCTCAACAACGAGGTTACAATCTCTAAAGCAAGGATATGACGAGACTCTGAAGCTTTGAGAAGTAGGATGATTAGTTACGAGTTATTACGGAGAGACCTCTCCATAAATCGGCCAACTACAGCCTCAAATGCTCTTTGCAGAGCAGCAAGACACTCCGAGTTCATCGAGGAAGATAAATCTTCGCGAAGACTGAAAAAACTCAATACGAATCTTGAGAAAAAGAGCCTAAAGAGGAGTACCAAAAGTCAAGACATCATCATAATAGAGGATGGGCAAACACCTCAGTGGTTTTTCAAGTCGGAGAAGTTGGTAGCCTAGTTGTCAAAAAGTCGTGGAATAATACTTGCAACCGAAACAAGTATTATGCATTCCACAACCAAGCCGGCCATCCGACTTCAAAATGCGTACAACTGAAAGAGCTATTTGCCCAAAAATTCAGTAAAGGCGAATTGAGCAAATATGACAAAGAAACTCAGCAACTCAGAATGCAGAAGCGAAAAAACGTTGAAGTACGAGATGCAGCCTACAAAGTAGCAACTCAGGAGAATGCCGAGACAGAAAAATAAAATCATAAAAGGAAAAACGTGGAGATTTCCGAGATGGAATCTCTGAGAGTAGACGTTTTTGTCATCATGGGAGGTAAGCAATCTTGCGACAATACTATAAAGTCAATCAAGATATATAAGTGCAAGGTGGTAGCCGTAGTCAACTTCAAGTCAAACCTTTAACTCAAACCAAACATTTGAAGTCGGTGGATACAGAAATAGCTTCCACAGCAAAAGATCTTGAAGGAGTATGCTTCCCTTATAATGATCCGCTAGTTGTAAAACTCCGAGTTATCAATTACGATGTATCTTGGATACTCATCGATGGGGGAAGCTTAGTGGATTGAAAAAATTGTAGCTTACTGGAAAAAATGGCACTCTTGGATATTAGAATAAAGGTAGTAGACAGAACCTTAACCGCGTTTTATTGAAGCTCATTCCACGCGATAGAAACTGTCATGCTATCGGCTCGAGCGGCATGTATCACAAGATGGATCGAGCTTTCGTAGTTGACAAACCGCTAATCTACAACATTATTCTCGGAAATCCATGGATACATGCGATAAAATCCATTTCATCGAGTTATCATCATTGCATGAAAATCCTAACTAACCAAGGGGTCTACACACTGCAAGAAAACCAAAGGATGTATCAAACATGTTTTATCGCCCAATTGAAACTACAAAACAAGTCTTGCATGATCACAACATCCGTTAGTGGCAGAGCCATTTCAGATCCTCTCGCTCCTAAAAAGCCAGATCGATCAATGGTTGAACTCGTCAATATCGGTTTGACAGAGTCGGCAAGATGTAATCCCATTGGGGTTAACTTAGATAAAGACATCT
Organism: Lepidium aucheri; assembly: GCA_900406435.1. Taxonomy (NCBI): domain Eukaryota; kingdom Viridiplantae; phylum Streptophyta; class Magnoliopsida; order Brassicales; family Brassicaceae; genus Lepidium; species Lepidium aucheri. The sequence continues at coordinate 91,972 of OVBA01000035.1, read as the reverse complement.
GAGAAAGTTAATTTGACTTCTAGAGCAAAGTGTGACAACGTTCGCATGGTCGGTGAAGGACATGCCTAGGATCAACCCAATAATAGCAAGCCATAAGCTGAAAGTTGACCTAATGTACAAGGCGTTTAAGCAGAAAAGACGAAGGCTAGGTCTCGATAGGACCAAAGCCATGATCGATGAAGTCAAAAAGTTATCTGATGCGGGATCCATCGTGAAAGTACAATATCACGACTGGTTAGCCAACCTAGTCGTATTACCAAAGAAAAACAAAAATGGTGAGTTTGCGTGGATTTTACCGATTTCCTTTACCAAATATCTCTTGAATCATCAAGGAAACAACGTGCAATAAGCTCCTATCATTTATGAATGTGTTCTCGAGATATAATCAGATTAGGATAAACCTGAAAGACATAGAAAAGACATCGTTCATAACTGATCGAGGGATGTATCGCTACCAAGTTATGTCTTCCAGACTGAAGAACGCAAGAGTGACTTATCCACAACTCATTAAAAAGACGTTCGCTGAAAAACTCGGTCGGACAATCGAAGTGTATATTGGCAACATGCTAGTCAAATCCAGAAAAGCCGAGGATCATGTGGATCCTTTAGCTCGATGTTTTAAAACTCTAAACAAATATCAGATGCAGTTGATCCCGGCTAAGTGTACTTTTGGAGTAACCTCAAGAGAATTTCTCGGCTATGTCGTAACTCTGCAAAGAATTAAGGCGAACCGGAAACAAATTAAAGTAGTTCAAAAGCTCCTTCTCCAAGGAATGGGCGAGAAGTCCAAAGGCTTACAGGACGAATTATCGCGCTAAACTGACTCATCTCTCGATGAACGGATAAATATCTCCCTTTTTATAAGCTATTGCGAGTAAATAAGAACTTCAAGTGAGATGAAGAGTGCGAGAACATCTTTTCCGAGTTGAAGGAGTATTTGTCAACACCACTAATCTTGGCAAAACCCAAAGAAGGAGAACTACTCTACTTATACATCATTGTCTCAGCATCTACATTAAGTAATGTGCTAGTTTGTGAGAATCAAGGAGTTCAACACCCAATCTTCTACACCAGTAAGTCTTTTGATCTGATAACTGAGAAACTCGCCTTAACAGTTGTCATCTCGGCAAGGAAGTTGATACTATTCTTTCAGTCTCACATAATTTTCAATCTTACTAATCATTTGTTACAGAAAATCCTACATAGTCCAAATCAGTAAGGAAGATTGACCAAGTGGGCTATAGAACTCAGCGGATAGGACATTGAGTACAGAGGAGGAAGAAGCGCAAAATATCAGGTTTTTGCAGAATTTTTGATCGAGTTGGCTCCCAAGTTAGAACCATTAGAACCGAAAGAGACTCTGCAGATTTGGAAGCTCTTCATCGACGGCTCATCTTCACAACATGGGTCCAGAGTCAAAATCCAAATAGAAAGCCAACCAAGGAAGTTTTGGAGCAATTATTCAGACTAGCTTTTCAACATCCAACAGCGAAGCCAAGTACAAAGTATTGTTCGCTGGGATCCAACTTGTGAGAGAATCGGAGCAGTCTAAATTGAATGCTATTGCGACTCGCAATTGGTAGTCAACCAAGTCAATGGTGGCTATGATACTAAGAACGACCAGATGGAAGCATATTTAAAAGTCGCCAAGGATCTGACAAAGGAATTAAAGTTCAAGGTTAACAAAATTCCTCGAGCAGAAAACACATCGGTTGATGCCTTAGATGATTTAGCATCAACAACCAAAACCGTTCAAAGGCGAATCATACCAGTCAAAATTAAAGACAGACCAAGTATCCAATTACAAAAAGGAGACGTTGAAATCGTCTTAGCAATTACCTGTACAATGGAAGAGCCTGATACAGAAATGATCGATCCTTCCCAACCCATCCCAAAGTCAAGCGATTGTCAAGAAGAGATGCTTGCTTACAACATTGATGGTGAAGCACCAACAGATGGATAACATGGAGGCCCAAATCCAAGTGCGTTTTCTATGCACAAGTCAACGAAAAATTATATCGTTACAGTACAATTGGTACTTTGCTCACTTGTATTCACGGCGACAAGGCAAGAAAAGTTATCCAAGAAATGCATTCTAGAGCCAGTGGAAATCACACTAGCGGACATTGAATTGTGCAGAAGATTCAAACTCTCGAGTACTTTCGGCCCATGATGGCAAAAGATTGCGAGCAATACACAGCTAAATGTGATAAGTGTCAGCAGCACGGACACATAATCCATGCTCCAAACAAGGAGTTAACAACTTCTATAATGCCTTATCCATTCATGCGTTGGGCAATAGACATAGTATGACCTTTGCCATCATCTTTGTAAAAGAGATTCCTGTTAGTAATGACCACTTACTTCTCTAAGTGGATCAAAGCCGAGACATATTCTAAGATTAAAGACAAAGAGGTGGTTTAAGTTTGTTTGGAAAAACATAATATGTGAACACGGTTTACCATATGAAATCATCACAGACAACGATTCTCAATTCATCTCGGAAAAATTCAGCAACTTTTGCGCACAATAGAATATCTGAGTTAGCAAATCTACACCACGAAACCCTCAAGGCAAGAGGCAAGTGGAGACAACGAATAAACATATATTAGATGATATTAAGAAAAGGCTTGAAGAAAAGAAAGGAAATTGGTCTGACGAGTTGGATGGTGTGTTTTGGTCCCTTCAAACTACATCAAGATGTTTTACCGGTATTACACCTTTTTTCTTTATCATATGGCATGGAGGCTTTAGCTCCCGCCGAAGCCACTGTATCAATTTTGTACTGAATACATTCTCCTGTGGATGAACAGTCTAACGATGATGAAATGGAGACAAGCATTAACGAGTTGGAGGAAACACGAAACAATGTCGTCCTTCGCATACAAAATTATCAACAGAAAGCCGCAAAGTACTATAATAAAAAAGTGCAAGGAAAATGTTTGCCACTTCATGCTTCAAAAAGTGTTCGAGAACACGGCTGAAGTCAATGTGGCAAACTTGGTGCCAGTTGGGAAGAGCCTTACATAATATGCAAGGTTGTGAAACCAGAAGTATAGGAGATTACGACAATGGAGGGCGAGATGATTCCACGAAGCTGGAACTCCATTAACCTGAAGCGGTACTACTATTGAAGATGCACCAACTGGCACCCTCTACGTATCAGCTGAAGCTTCTCTAATCCGTTAACTATTTAAAGAGAACTACGTTTTTTGGCTTGATCCATTTAGGGTACGGAGGTTGTCTTAGGGTGCAGCTAAAACTTAATGAAAATCTTATTTTTTCATCTCACATAAAAAAGGAGAAATATCATCACATATTTCTAGAAAACCAAGACCAAATCTTCGTTAAAGAAAAAATACAGTTTCGTACGGAAAGTCGGGATTTATTCTCGTAAAAACAAAACATAGTTTCATACAGCAAGTCATGTTTTATTCTCGCGAAGTCAAAACATAGTTTTGTACAGTAGAACTGAGATTTAATTCTCACAAAAGACAAAACATAGTTTCGTACAGAAAGTCAGGAGTTATTCTCGTAAAGACAAAACATAGTTTTGTACAGAAAAATGAAGATCTAATTCTTAGAAAAGACGAAACATAGTTTCCTACACAAACCGGAAGTTATTCTCGCAAAGACAAAACATAGTTTTATACAGAAGAATGGAGATATAATTCTCATAAAAGAAGAAACATAGTTTCATATATAAAGTCGGGTTTATTCTCACAAAGATAAACACAATTTTGTGCAAAAAAGGTGAGGTCTAATTCTCGCAAAGATGGAACATAATCTCATACAAATGTTTGAGATCTGAATCTCGGAAGATTACCTTGAGATCTGATTCTCAATAAATCTTAAAAATGAGTCTTGAATCTCGACTTAACAAAAAGAGCAAAGCTAGCGATATATTCCCAAAAAAAAGTTCAAGACTTAGTTCTTGGAACTTTACTTCTTCTGTTTCAGTTTGAAGGCATTCTTACTTTGTGTCTGAGTTGTTGACATAAATTTGAAATCAAAACCTAGTTGTTTTCAACTAACTCATTTCTTTCAACTTTTGAAGCTATAATAATCAAAAAGCATTGGAAACGAAAAAAATAACCGAATTCATTTTATATTTATGAAATAGGAAAAGTTTTTACAAAAACCAGCAAGGAGGAGATCAACTACAATTACTACAAAAATAATTCTATAATCTAATGCAAAAGATCGCTAGAGACTGAACAAAAGCAAAGTCTATGTGCTTCTGTAATCAAGTCTCACCACAGATATTATAAGCCTCTCCAATCTCCAATACAGGGATGACCAATTTTTTCCTTGTATTTGTCCAACTCGGCATTCATTTTCTCATAAAGCATCGAAGGAATGTTGAGATCCCGATGCATCGACAACCGAAGGACATTATATGAACCACAATATTAAGCATATGAGAGCCGAGCAGCCAAGTTGACATCAAAATTGTTGAAGTGGGCAGCAATAATTGAATCAAACTCAGATCAAATTTTCTGATAAGTATCATTCGCTTTCTTGGCAGCCTTGAAAGCACTGCTCCGATCTGTCTCGACGTAATCTGGCGACTCAGTCAAAGCCACATTCTACTCCACCAACTTCAGCACTTTCTCTTGCTCCTGCCTCAACTCAGCCTTAACACGAGCAAGATCCTCCTTAATTGTTGTAAGCTTAGATTGAGCCTCTGCTGCTTTGAGGTGAGACTGGCCGGCACAACTAGCGAAGTGTGAAGTTCTCCGAGCGCTCTTGTCGGGGTGAGCTCAAGAGTTTTGCCGGTCCACAAAGTCGTTTAAGTGGGAGTTGAGCTAACCACAAGAAATACATAAGCATCAGAAAGTTAGAAAACGTTGGAAGAATGATAATAATACTAACTCGGAGCCGAAAAGAAACGAACGTTGAAAAGCAAATAAGTCATCTTCTCGTACTCATCCTTATTCTGCATATAGTTGGGAGGAGGAAGAAGCTCTAAGGTTGTCCTGATCTAACGCATAAGATAAGCACACTCAACATGTAACGATAAAATTGGCCGTACTCATATGATTAGGGGAGTCTAAAAAATTGGCGGGAGTTCTCCTTCTCTTTCTCAAAGCTTCTACAGATGAATTCCCTGATGACCCAATCCGCAATGTGTCAGTTTTGGCTCTCTTTGAGGGCCGCAAGTTGTTGCGACCAGCGTTAGTCCTAATGGGAAACAAGGTGGTAGCCCTGTTTGCTGCAGAAGTAGATGGACAAGAATCTTTTGTCCCAGCAGCATTTTAAGGTTGGCGAGCATTCTCCTTGTCTAAAGAAGCATTCAGACCATCCACAACATTGTGTATTTGAAAATTGTCAGGATCCATTCTCTTTTAATAAAAAGAAGAAGGAGAAATGTTTAGAACAATTACGTCTCGGAAGAAGCGAATAAGAAAGAGAAGCATAAAGAAGCTGTTGTTTGCAATTCAGATGGAGGTTAAAAATAAATAACGGAGACACGATATTTATTGAAATTTACCAAAATCTGAAACGTCCAAAAATGGTAATTAACAAGTAGCCTGTTAAACCGCCCAAACAAACCAATAATAGACTGACACGTGGACCAAGGATTTCAGAAGCAGGTTATTTCTCTGACTCATAAATTTATGAAAAAATTTCTGAGTCTAGGAGGGGGGAAATTATTGGAGGTAGATCCGAGATCTTACTTCGGTCCACAGGAAAAATTTAGTGTTCAAAGATTTCCTAAGTCTTGAACTCGACAATTCGGTTGAAGATTCATCTCAGCGATTCAGCTGAACACTTCTCTAGGATATTCACTACCCACTCGAAAGAATTTCTTCTCGGCAACTTGTTAGAAAATGTGAAATTCACACGACACGTTATCAATGAGAAAAATGGAAAATTTCATATTCCGATATGGGAAATTTCTAAAAATCTAGTAAAGATCTTTTAGATTATTTTGAATCTAAACAGAAATGTAATATTTCCCATTTTAAATTGATTGTAGCCGCCTGTATATATTATAAATAAAAGTTGGAAGTCCTTTAAAAGAAGGATCAAAAATCTTGGCATTCAAGTACAAGTAATAAGACAACTCGACATTCACTCATACTCTGCAATTTCCTTACTTTTTGAATTGATCAGAATTCTTACCCATCTTTCCTCTATAAAATCAGAATAAAATTTAGAACGATTGTGCTAAATCATGCTAAACCACATCTGCAAGTTCATGAATTGCTCCTTAAGGAACTACTTTGTTCCATGCTGTACAAATAGCCTACAAATCACACAGCTTCGACCACCTCACTACTCTTCCATTCCAATTAACAAAAATTCACTTATCATATATTTCTTTCCGTCTTGTCACTCAAGACGAACTAAGAGTATTTATTACTTGGGAAATATTAACCCCAACACTCTTTTACTTAGATGGTATAAAAATTTCGTGTATTTATAATTATGAGAAAATGTTGACTAATATAATTCATTTTGTTTTATAAATAACTAAAATAACTCTTTTTTGTAATTACTTAAATAACCTACTTTTTCCAAAAATACTCATTTTATCATGCATTCTTCAATTCATATTCAGTGAAGCAAAAAATTTTGTCCTGGGTTTTCGTCCTCTTTATGATTCTCGAGACACAAATTCTCTTTTTTGTTTAAGTTTCAATTCAAGATTGGATTACAATTGAAGGTGTGAGATTATTTTGGTGAACAAGCAGGTTAGTTTTCATTGGATTTAAGTTTTTCTTTTTGATTATGCAATGACAATGAAATTTTTCATTAAGTATTCAGTTTCTAATCCCTATTAATTTGATTGATCTATTCTTTTTATTGCTGTTAAGAAAATTCCACGAATCCTATAGACTGATCGGTCCACACATAGACCGATCACTCTTTACTTTCAATTTTTGTAGTTCATAAATGGCCTAAACAGACCGATCGGTCCACACGTTATATGACACATTTACAATATAAATGTGTAGAACGATCGATCTTGACATAGACCGATTGGTCTTGTTTCCTCTTGTATGTTTAATGTTTTTTTTCTTTTCCCGATAGAATGACGACTCAAAGAAGCGATGATTTAGGATTTCCATAATGATTTTTTACACTTGATACTGAGCCTAAACTAAAAAAAGTATTAACTATCATAGCAAAACTGAATTTTTGGATAGAAGTTAGTTTTGTTTGGGAGAAGTAGTGTAGAAAAAAGTAAGACATTTTTCGTTCGAAGTTTTTGTGAACTTTATTGACAATAAGTTCAGTTGATCTTCAAAGATTATGGAGTATATTTTTTAGAAACAACTTGTATGTAAAAAACATGAGATTTGGTGCTTGTTTGGTAATATACCTGCTATATTTTCTATACCGGAGTTTGAAGCCATAGCGACTATAGGTTGTTCACCTTTTCCAGATGATAAAGAGTTTAATGTAAGTACTAATGAGCATGAGTTGTTTTTGGAAAAGCTGAAAATCAAAGGAAAAAGCCCTGGAAAGAAGGATTTGAAAGCTGTGTGTGAAGACGTAGCTTCTTGATCAATTGATGAGAAAACTCGCTTCGCGTATTTGTGTATTGCATCAGTCATTTTGGGCTACGATGATAAGGTGCAATTTAACACATCACTAGTGAATATGGTGATTGATTGTCTAGATTTGAAAAGTATCTTTGTGAAAGATTAGCTTTCAAGAAATTATTGATAGAGTGAGTAAGAGATTTAGACTTTACTACAATATTCACGTGTTCATATAATCACTCCAAATATGGCCAATTGTCTTGTACCTAATCTTGGTGCAAAAATTGGTCAGTCATCACATGCTGCATGTCCTCTTCTTATAAAATTCAGAGGTATCAAAAGAAAAAAGAATGTGGACATCTATACTATTGTATTAGATAATGAGGTATGTTTTTTCTTTTATTAGGTAATTTTTTATATTTAACATTTTTTACATCCTATTGGTTATTATATATTTTGGTGTTGCAATGTACAACAACATAACTGCTGTAGTGAAAGATTTGACACCTACTGTTTGGGATAATGATCGTAGTGACAAGAAATTGATATTCTTCTCAAAGCCATTACGAAAGAAGGTAGTTTTGGAGTTGTTAATTAGGCTGATCAGGGATTAAACAGTTTAAGTGAAGACGTACCTACAGAAAGCCGTGATGGAATTGAAGAGGAGAACATTGCGAAAGCATCATTTAAACAAAAAAAAGTTCAAGATGAGAAAAATTAAGAAGATGGTGGAAAACAAGACCCGATCGATTTTGACTCAACAAAATCAAGTTCTTTTTGTTTTTTTGGTGTTAGTCCGATTTAATTTAAGTATATTTTTGGTTTAGTTTTAGACTGGTTAAAATCAAACTGATTTTGGTTTGCAATATATAAGGACCGATCGGTCGATGTTGGGATCAATCGCTCTTGTACTCTCTTGAAACAAACGTAATTTTCATATAAGTAGAGATCGATCGGTCTGCGACAAGAACGATCGGTCCATACATCTTTGGAAATCATGTTTGTTTCCAGAAAGTACAAGATTGATCAATCCCAACATGGACCGATCGGTCCTTACATACGGTGAACCATAAAACGTTTTCTTTAGAGTAATGGATCGATCGACCTCTTTGTTTCTTAAAAACATACATTAACTTCTGTGTAAAGATATTAAAGGAAAATCAGATGTTTTAAGGATAAATATTCAACTAAAAAACTATTAGAATTTTGATAAAACACTTTTACATGTGGCACGATTATGTCCTCCTTTGTTGCACCTTGAATATGTGTACTGCTTACGTACTTATGTGAAGGTTGTTCTTCATCACGAATTCTTGCTCTTGTTTCTTCTCGTACATCTCATTTGCCTAATTTCTTCTCAAGAGCTGAAAGATATCTGGATTTTTTTGATCTTCGTGCACCACATTTTACTAATGGTGAATGACATATGAAATCTGCTACAGATGTTGAAGGCTCAGTCTCGACATCTATCAGATTAATAGATTCTGCATACGCATTATACCAATAAGACTTTGTGTAGTACTGATAGCAAACATTTGCAAAGAATCATTTCGTCGCTTCGCAACAGCAGCTAGAGCATGTACGCAAGATAACTTATCGATATCAAATACATGACAAGTACAAATTTTCTATAATGTAAACATAAAATTAGTAAACTAATTACAAGCAAAATAAGTTTATATAAACAGACTAAGTCATACCTCTTGGAAATCAACTACACAATTGGGATCACAATGAGTGACCTGACTACGTTGGCTATCGATGTGCTACATAGTAAGTGTATTGCCCGTGGTTGATTTTTCAGCCAACGTTAACTCTACACGTGGTGTGAAAAATGTTTATAGTTCAATAGCTAGTTCACGACATTTCAGAAATCACTTTGCAATTAGCTTGCATAATTTTTCTAGAAAAACAAGCGATATGATATTCACGAGCACCCCTCAGGATATTATTCAAAGACTCAGCGATGTTGCTCATCATTATGTCAAACCAATTCCTTGGAAAATTTTCCTAGGACCATAATCAAACATCAACTTTGTCCAAATAAGCTGCAAGTTGAGGATTGAGTCTTTATATGATTAAAAATTGCTGTAAATTCAGAAACTCTTTAGAAATTGATGACCTTTTTAACCAAATGCAGCGTGTTAGATTTTTTGAATCTTGTAATAAGATTCTGGAATAGTGGTAGGTACAAATTCCGTATTTGGCAAATTTAAACACCTTTTTAACAGGTTTTCCAATGGACTTAGGCCTATCTGATATTATTACCAACTCTTCAAGGTAACCGCTAACCAAACACAACTTATCAAAAACTATTCTCATGAAGCATCATTCTCACAATCGACAATTTCAAAAGCCAAAGGGAATATCATACCATTACCATCTTGTCTAGCAGCTACCAACAAAATATCTTTGAAATTTCTTTTCAGGTGAGTCGATCCACAAACACAACTTCTCCTATAAACTTAAACCAAGTGATAAATGCGCCGTATGCAATGAAAAAAATACTTAAATCTATCTGGTCCATCACATTCAAGAGTAGAAATTGTACCTGGATTCACAGAGTTAATCCTATGTAAATAAATGGGCAAATTCTCATAACCACTCTCCAATGTACCTCGTACTATCTCATGGGCATGCATTAATGCCCTGTATGATTTCCAGTAATAAATATCAATACCATTTGTAGTCTCCATAGTCTCTGTTATATGCGAAGGTTTGATCCTAACACCAATACTCCCAAATTTAGCCACATACAACTCTCCAATAGATTTAGGAGTAGCTTATCGATGATGAGCACACCTCTTCTAACAGAACATGTGTGAGTTCCTATGTATGTTGTTATTATAAACTGAGTCGTTTTCCCTATTATTGATGCACAAATCCTCCAAGTACATTTTGTGACATGACATTGCAATACCAGCAAACTTTTTCTTGACTTGATAGTTGTATAATCAAAATTCCCAATAATCGTGATCACACGTAGTTTCTCTAGCAACTCATCCTCGTTACTATATATTGTCCTTCTTTAATACCTTGAAAGCATGAGGAAAGTTTTGAGAACCTTCAAACTTGTCTTTTTCTTGCTCATCGAAATTCTCTTTTAGAGAACAATCTGAAGACTCTGGTTCACCACTGATAGGACCAAAATGATTGCCCTCTTCGTCAATATCAAAAGTACAACTTCCTACTTCATTAAAACCAGATTTTTCAACTGCACGACTTTGTGATTGTATTTCACATATTTTGTTTAGAAAAGTATTTTCTGCCTCGTCTTCACAGCTTCCATCAAGTGTACCACTTTTTTCTTCATCCTCATTGTGGTCCTCATTCTCCACATCAATAGTACCACTAGTTTCATCGTTGTCCTCAGATTTATCTAACGTTTTACTTGTTTCTTGAATATCGTTATTTATCTGCACATAAATAAAACCATAGAAATATTTGAAAGAACGGTATACAAATCAATCAACAAATATCAAAAACTTATCAAAGAAAACAATTTCTAAACACCTGGGAAATAGAAATCAATCGATCTAAGTATGGACCGATCAGTTTGTACTTCACTGAGATTTTATTTTTCAAATCAAGACTGATGAGTCTATATAAGGACCGATCTATCTGTACATGGACTGACTAGTCTGAACATACGACGAGTAACTTTTTTTGCCAAACAACACATATCAATAGATTTGATACCAGATCGATCGATCTGTGTCTGATACGTAATTGGTCAAAAAAAATATTTCCAGACTTGCCAGAAATTCGGCATACATGCAAAAAGTCTGCCAGAATATTGCTGACTTGCAAGAAGTCTGCAAGAATTTAGGTAGACTTGTAGAAAGTCCGCCAAAATGTGGCAGATTTGAAGGAAATCTGTCAAAATCCGGCAGACTTGCAAAAAATTTGTTAGAATTTTGACAGACTTGCAAGAAGTCTGCCAAAATTCGGCAGACTTTCATGAAGTCTACCAAAATCTGGCAGACTTGCACAATGTCTACCAAACTTCCTGATTTCAATTACACAAGACTAAAACACATAGTTAGGTTATGTTGTTACTGAAAATCTGTAGGCAATGAATCTTGATTGCTGAAACTAACATCTTCTATTTCTTTTACCATGATTTTTAAAATTATTGAGAAGTGAGACAACTTTTTATTAATATCAATGTGTATACTTTTAAAAGGAAACGATTGTTCCTTTTGTATACCTAAAATATTTTCTATATTTGCTTAAAACTATTCATATTTTTCTAAATTATCTACTTCTTTTTAATATAAAAATGCTAAAATTACTAATTTCTATTTTTATAAAGAAAAATAGAATTTTGGTAATTAAAAATAAGTTATATAAGTATATTTCCCTTACTAATTTCCCTTAAAAAAGATGTCATAATTTTTTTATTAAAAATAATTTCAAGATCATAAAGGCTAAAATTTCGAAAAAACTTCTCTTTTCTCTCAAAGGTAGAGAAGAAGAGTAAAACCACTGAAGCCTGAATTGCTATCAGTTAAATTACTTGATTGATTTCTCTACAAAAGCCGATCACAATCGCTAGTAAAGATCAGTTTTCTTACAAGAATCAAACTCCAATTAACAAACAAAAAGACTAACAAGCTGCTGAAACGCCCTGCATAAACCACCAACTTTCATTGAAGAGTCACTTATACATATGGATTATGTAGGATCGGCTACATGCAACAGCTCTAAACAAGTCGTTGCTCAACAAGATCATCTCGATTGTCAAAAGAACCATTAAATAACTATTCTGTCAAATCTTCCTTATAATGGAGACAACATTACAAGATGCTTTCGACTCTCTGAATCTTGAAGAAGAACCAGTGGATCTGCCACGATCTGGTAACTACACTAACATGCAAGAACAGAGACATATCATAATTGGCAGATTGCTTAACCCCAAAGAACAAAACATGGCTAAAGCCATGATCACCTTACCACGCATTTGGAGAACATATGCTAAGGTAATTGGAACGGTGCTCTCTCAAGATCAATTCCAGTTTAGATTTCCATCAGAAGAAGCGCTAAAAGCGGTCACAAGATTTGGAATCTGGACCTTTGAAGACTGGGGAGTAGTAGTCAAATCCAAACAGGACATGATAGAAGAGGAAATTATTACCACGGTCCCAATTTGGATCCGCATGTCGAATATTCCTATACAACATCACACAACAGACCTGTTCAAAGCTATTGCTAGTACATTTGGTGATGTGATAGAGGTGGACTATGATGAAAACAGAACTACATTGCATGCATACATCAAAGTTAAAATTATGTATGATCTGAATAGCCCACTAAAACCACAAAGAACATACAGATTCCCTGATGGAAAGGTGATCAAGGTTGATTTTGAATTTGAAAGGATAAAAAAATTATGCCACTATTGCTGCAGAATCACTCATGAAAAGAGACACTGTCCTTGGCTAGCCAGTCCCTCACCTCCACAATCACCTGAATGTAATCCAACAGATCCCCATACATCTGCAAAACACCAAAACAAAAATGAGTTCAAATATGATCAAGGAAATATGGGTCAATCATTAGGGGAAAAAATGGATACAAGGGAAGTGGATACAGCATTCAAAACCAATAATAATCAGGAGAAAAGGTACAACACATCTAGCATAACCCAGGAAACACCAATGCAAGAAACCATGAAACAAATTTCTGTACCAGAATCCATCAGTGGTAAAGCTAAATCTGACCAGCCCCTAGACGGACAGAACAACTCATATAAAAAGATGGAGACAACAGGACTCACCACCCAATCTACAAGCGACAAAGATCAAGAAGACGTCCACATCCCACTCATAAAATACAAAAGCCAACATAAAAGAACACAAAAACCAACTACCTCAGTTGGTCCAATGCATGATGATCTCAAAGAAGGATTAAGGGTAGATGGAAATACTATGGTGACAAGAGACTACAGAAAGAAGCGTAAAATCACAGAAGGTGCAGCACAGCCCTCCCAACAATACTCAGAACAAACTAACACCGGTATGGTGGCTTTCCTTAAGCCACCCGTTTCATCATGAGTATCATCAGCTGGAACTGCCAAGGATTGAAGAGTACCTTGACAGTTCAAAGGCTAAAGGAAATAAGGAAAGCCTTATTTCCAGACTATCTCTTCTTAATGGAAACAAAAAATACCCTACAGTATGTATCTCAGGTTAAAGACGGGCTTGGTTATCAAAATCTATATACTATAGAGCCAATAGGACTAAGTGGAGGGTTAGCTCTAATGTGGAAAAATAAAAAAGACCTAACTATCCTAAATAGTAACCAAAATATTATAGATACTCACCTCAGAATCGGGAAACACTATATACATGTATCTTTTGTCTATGGGCACCCAAAACCGCATATGAGGAAGCAGGTTTGGAATCAATTAAGCAGTATCAACCAACATAGAAGCTCAGAATGGATGCTTCTTGGAGACTTTAACGAAATAAGATCAAACAAAGAAAAATTAGGAGGTCCCAGAAACCATCATGGGCAATGCAACCATTTAAAACTCTCATCACAGAATGTGACATGGAATAACTACACAGTAATGGACCATACTACTCATGGGCAGGTCACAGGAACAATCAATGGATTCAAACCAGATTGGATAAAGCCTTCAGCAACTCAGGATTAACATGCCTATTTCCACAAGCATCATCCACGTACATGGACTTTAAAGGTTCTGATCACAAACCCATACTCATAATTTTTGCAGCCGAGAATTATACTTTTTCCAAAAGGTTCTTTTTTGACAAAAGGTGGACAAAATACAAAGACTTTAATGAACTGTTAACACAATGTTGGAAAGGAAATCAGACTATGGAGTCATTAACAGATTCAAAATACTAAGGCAAAACATCAGACTCTGGAAGAAGCACAAACAAACTAATTTAGCAAGGAATATGGACACCATTCAGAATAGGCTACAGAAAGAACTAACACAGAGATATCCAAACATCGCATTAATCAACCAACTTAAATCAGAACTTGTGGAACAAGCACAGGCGGAGCAAGATTATTGGAAACAAAAATCTAAAGAAAAATGGTTAAGGGAAGGTGACACCAACACAAGCTTTTTCCACAACAGTGTGAATAGACAGAGGAAAAACAACTCTATTACCTATCTAGAGGATGACAATGGAAGGAAGCATTACCTTGAGGTATCCAAAGGAAATATTACGGCAGCATATTTTAAAGATCTGTTTACTTCACACCAACATCACAATGTGAGAGATTTTATCACACAAACAGCACCCAAAGTCACAGCAGATATGAATAACCAACTCATGGCAGAGATAACGGATGAGGAGATCAAACTTGCAGTCTTTAGCATCAAACAAGACATTGGGAACTTTTTCACAAGATATTGGGAACTTATCTCAGCACAGGTAAACAAGGAGATCAAAACAGTCTTTCAAACAGGACAAATTCCGCAGGAATGGAACCATACATACATAAGTCTAATCCCAAAAAACACAGAGGCTACAACAATGAAAGAGTTTAGACCAATCAGCTTATGTTCCTTGTTGTACAAGATCATCTCAAAAATACTCACCAGGAGATTACAACCAATGCTATCAGAGATAATATCAGATACACAAGGAGCATTTACTCCTGAAAACTAATCACGGATAATATCATGCTAGCACATGAAATCATTCACCACACAAAAAAAAAAAAATCAGTAAAGCGGCATACATGTTGGTCAAAACAGATATCTCAAAAGCCTATGATAGGCTTGAATGGAGCTTCATCAAACAAGTCATGCAACAATTGGGATTTAATGACAGATGGATTCACTTGGTAATGAATTGTATAACATCAGTTACATATTCAGTGATTGTGAATGGCCAACCTCACGGATTCATCCAACCACAAAGAGGGATTAGACAGGGAGATCCAATGTCACCATACATCTATATACTATGCACTGAGGCTCTGTTAGGTAGGATTAACGCTATAGCTGCCCAAGGCAGGTTAACTGGGATACAGTTTCACAGGGAAGGTCCTACTATCAATCATCTGCTATATGCAGATGATAGCTTATTTGTCTGCAAAGCATCAACCAGAGAGGCAGCAACCCTTAAACAGTTCCTAGACGAGTATTCTGACGCCTCTGGTCAGGCAGTAAACTTTCAAAAATCTGCTATTACTTTTGGGAATATCACAGAAAAAGAAAAAATAGAAATCAGAGAGATCCTAGGTATAACATCGATAGATGGAATGGATAAATACTTAGGGCTCCCTGATTCTTTCACAAGATCCAGAACAAAACAATTACAATTCATTACAGAGCGTATGGAATAGAAAACTTCATCCTGGTTTGCAAAATCACTTTCAGCAGGAGGTAAATAAATAATGTTAAAAACAGTAGCTATGACACTTCCCATATATGCCATGCAATGCTTCTTACTAATAAAAACTCACTGCAAGAAACTTACCAGTTTAATGCGGTCCTTCTGGTGGAGTACGGAACAAGACAGAAATAAAATACCTTGGGTGGCATGGAGCCAAATTCAAAAGGCAAAATCCCAAGGTGGACTTGGTATAAGAGATATTGGTAATTTCAATATTGCCCTGCTTGCCAAACAAGCATGGAGGATACAACACAAATTAGGATCACTACTAGCTAAAACATATAAGTCGATCTACTTCCCCAACTCAAACTTGTTGCAAGCTCAAACAGGTGTAAAACCTTCCTATGGATGGAAAAGTGTTATTAGAGGTAGAGAACTTTTGACAAAAGGCCTCATCAAACAAATAGGTAATGGTCAAGACACATTTGTATGGTCCATCCCATGGATAATGGACTCCAAACCACGTGCCCTAGTGAGCAAAAATACCTCTTTCAATGTGAATTTGAAAGTTAGTAATCTACTAAACAGGGATGGATGGGATCTACAAGCAATAAATAGCACAATACATACATTTGATATCCTATGGGTACTTTCAATCTCACCAGCATTGAACCACAGGGATGACTGGATATGGAGCTATAATGCATCTGGTGAATACACAGTGAAGAGTGGATATTGGTTCCTCACTCACATGAATCATATTGGCTCTACACAACTCCCACATCAACTACAATATCACACAAGACTGAAAGCAAGATTATGGAAACTAAGGGCGCCATCAAAGTTAAAAATTTTCATGTGGAAGGCCTTATCAGGCGGATTGGCGGTGCAAGAACAACTATTCTGTCAAAAATAGTTTCAACCCCTAATTGCTTTATTTGCAACTGTGAAGAGGAAACTATAAAACATATGCTATTGACTTGCCATGTTCCAAGACAAATCTGGAGACTTGCCAATATTCCAGAACCAACACGAGGTTATAACAATAACACGTTAGAAGGTAATTTTATTCATCTACTATTATCTACAGAAGATACGAGAATACCAAGTGACATTAGCAGCAAATTTCTATAGGTGCTTTGGTGTATATGGAAAACAAGAAACAGAATAGTAATTGAAAACGCCAACTAGAACCCCTTGCACAACCTAAATGACAGTCTCACCGAAGCAAACTTGTGGTTCAAACAACAGAAAGAGAGCACAGAGATGCTAAACAGGACAAAACAGATTCAACTAACAATGCCAGCACAAACATCTAATCAAAAAACTTATATGGCATGGTGGGATACTACCCTAAATAGGAATTCAGACTTACATGGAGGTTCATGGATTATCCAACATAAGGACATCACAGAAGCTTGGTACGCACGCTTCACTATAAAGAGTATGGGGAATAAAAATGCAGATTAAATTGATGGGTTTACAACGTCTGCTACAAAGTATACTTGATCTACATCTCTTCCCGGTATGCATCATGATAGAAGAGAATAAGATACTAGAGATCATAACCCAAGCAAGGAACTGGTCAACGTATAAGCACCAACAGGATCAAATAAAAAGCATAATATAGCATGGGCATGACATTAGGTTCCAGTCAATTCAATCACAGCAGAACTCATGGCACTATCTCATAGTTAGAAGTGTGGTGGTAGAAAACAGATTCCAAGACTACATCACAACACATAAACCAGGTTAGTTACCTTCGCAACATCTCCCGCTAAATTTCAAACCACAACCACACCACCAGTAAATACACCACACGAGCCATAACATTGATATAGTCTATACAATCTACCCTCCCTCAGCCAAATTACTTCCGGATATATTGGATCATTAATGGGCCGCCTTCAGATAACCATTTATTACAAATGATTAAGCCCATCAAAATACACTCATGATTACACTCTTTATTGGAGAAATCAGTTTCGATTCTCCAAATCTTTAACCAACTCCTCACTCCTCCTTTGCCCTAGTAACCTATCACATGCGCTGCTCTCTGCATAATCATTACCTACTTTACAACATCCCAAGCTATCTAGTTCAGACGTTGCCACGTGTCCGGTTCGAACATTGCCCCAATCAGATAGCAACACTAGGAGAAAGACAATTTCTTTGAACAGATTCTCTAAGATACTGCTAGGCGGCGCATAGGGACAAATACTTAACATGCATTGGATGACTTAGGCGTAATCTTGAAGGGGCTTAGCATGCGTACAACTGGCATAACAGAACGATGCCACTTCTCTACTTTATAAGAAGACTAAGAGCATGAGTGATTCTAGCACATCTCATATTACACTACCAGCTCTAAAACTCACTCTCTCTCTTACAATGGTTGATAATTTCTAGACTGCAATGGAGCAATTCCACTTGGGAAGATGTGATAACGACATCTTCATCCCTAACTTTGCCTATTGTAACTCCACGAAGATGAGCAAAAAAAGCATAGTTGCCCGTCCAATAAACTATATGGAGCAGAACTTAGTAGAGATGGCACAAGACCTTCCACAAATCTGGAAGATGGAAACCAGAGTCTTTGGCAGAATCATTGACCACAATTTTGTCCAGTTTATGTTCTCGTCTGAAACTGACATCAAGTCTGTACTTAGGAGGCAACCAATAACTTACAATGGTTGGCTGGTTCTTCTACAAAGATGGGCACCAATCGAGCCACAGTTTTTCTTCTCTCAGGTACCAGTTTGGATTCAGATACAAGACCTACCTCTTCAATATGCATCCGTAATGACCACACGTCTAATAGCCCGCGAGTTGGGTTAAATAGAGGAAATCGATGTCCAACCAGACTCCATGCTAAGAGCCTCCACAATAAGGGTTAAAGTCAATATTAATACGTTTGACAGGTTCAAATTTTTCAAGCCATTGCATTTTCAGAATGGAGAAAGGCTTTTTGTCTTTTTTCATTACGAAGGCATCTCCAATTTCTGCCTAAATTGTCAGAAAATGATGCATGACACAACGATATGCTCGTACATTCCAACTCCAGAAGACTACTTGCAAGATGCAGAGGAGAATGTTTTACCGCCAGAAATCTCATCTATGGTATCTCAAATGGATCACCAAGCAATGGAGGTGGAAACTCTCCATCCAACACTTCATGCACACGACTTGACTCTCCCAACTCAAGTGCAAGAACACGGACTGGAAGTTAACCCAAGACTCAGCAACTGCTCAAATCGATGGCTTGGTACAATTGACATGATAAACACACTCTCTACACATTTTGGTTTAGACCTAGCCACCTCTTCTACAAAAACTGAGATTCAGGTTTTGCTAAACCGAGAATCCAAAAGGAAACGCTACCCGGACTCTACGGAATCTTATCCAAACAATGCACCACGCTCTTGTTAAAGTGCAAATTTAAGGGTTTATGGAATCTACTCTTTTGACAATCTACGGTAAATCAAAACTTATGGTATAAGATTTGATTTTCTTTAGAATGTATTTATGTTTATTAAATTTTCTTTTATTTACTAGGTTATCTTAAAGTATCGCTAATCGGCTATGAATTCTGCACTATAATCTTCCTATCTTTGGTTGTATGCTCCTTAGATATACAATCCACCTTTTGGTGTTCATCATAATGAAAATTATATTTGGAAAAAAAAAAAACAATTTCAAGATGATGATAAGATAATGGAGAAAGGCCAAGTAGCTTTCAGTTCTAAGCCAACTCGTTACGCCTAATTAAAATAAAAGTCCCTTACTTTGCAAGTCATATCGCACCGTCCATTTTCTCCTACCGTTTTAATTTTGACATTTGTACCCCTAAATATCGCAATTTATTGCCATATTTTATCAGTATAGAATTTTAAATTAAAACAACAAATTGTAATAAGATTTTTTTGCTTGGTTTAGAAGGGATTCGAGGATTTATAAAATAATATTTTTTTATTGAAAATGAGTTGGAAGATAGGATTAAGAATAATATATGCGTTGGAACAATGTTGCTTTCTTCGGGCTTCGAATTAAATGAAGCTTGTTCAAACGTGAGTGAATTGTGTGGATATTATATTTACCATTTCCGAGGAAGATTCTACTAACAGCTGCTTGAAAACAACTACATTTTTGCATTCACATGTTCTAAAAAGATTGTTAAAAATAATAATGAAAAAGACAAATCGAGCAAATACAAATGATTGTTTAAACTGAGTTTTACGTTTTATTAAAAATATGCTACAAAAAACTGATTTCTAGTGGATCTATCAACTTAGATAAAGCCAAACAAAACTACTCTAAATCGATACTCTAACATCTCAAATCACAAGCTCTAGAAACTTAATCTCTAAAATTCCTAAACCTAGTTTTACACTTGAGATCTCTTTTATAGATTAAGGGCTTGGTGGATATCCTTCTATAAAAACGCAATCTCCACAATCTTATCAACAAATTTTGATAAGATTTACACTTTGTTTTTTGAATTCAAACTGTCTGAATTTGAAATTGACGATCTCATCACGAGAAAATACTAAACATAGTACTGATAACAGAAATAGACGATTGAACAGAAACAACGATTGTCTGAGCAAAACATCAAAAACAAAAGAAAATGCCACAGATTGGCCAAAAGAAGAGCAGCCAAAAGAAGAGCAAACAATGCTCAGTCTCCTCCCCCTCAATACTAGCAGCCACTTACTTAGGGAGTTCTATTCGATCATCCTCCTCAGGTTCCTGTTCCTTATCTCCCCCTGCTTGGCATCACATGAGTCAAAAACAATGAAGTCAACAATTCAACATTATTATGAAGGAATCGAGAACTTACCTTTGAGTGCTTATTTCACGAGATGCGTCATCTCAGTTGAGAGCACAAGCAGAGTCTCCAACAGCTCTCTGTTGGTGTATGTAGGTTCAGTTGGCTTGACCTTGGCTTTTCCCTTGTTCCAGCCAACCACTGATTTAGTAGACTTGTGTGTTGCGCTAGGCGGAACCATTCTTTGACTTGCCAACAACCGTGTAAGCATAAACGGATATGGGAGGAAGAGCTTTGACTTTGTGTCCCTGGTTGAGGCGGCAATCTTCTTGATTTGGCTGAACACAACCTTGCCAAGATTCACTAGAATTCCCGTTCCTATCTTATATGCTAGTTGAATATGGATGACACTCACATAACCCTCATTGGAGGTTGGCAGCCAGTTGGTACAACAAAAAGTGTACAAATAAGAGTACAAATCTGTCAGATGTGCTCATTTGACCTGAGCAAGATTCTTGCGTGACTTGCTTGTCACAGCTACAACGATATCCTCTGACAACAACCCTTCCAGCTTCTGAGGATTAGACCTGTCTAATACATCAGGAGCTCCAAGGACTCGATTAATCGTTGTGGCTGAGATTTTGTACTCAAACCCTCGCAAGAAGACATACCAAGACTCGCTCTCCTGATCACGATAAGGCATATTCGCCCACAACTCACACAAGACGTCAGAATCGTAGTCAGTAACAATATCAAGAGAGTTAAACAATCCAGCATCCTTTAACAGTTGAACTAAATCTGATTCATGATCTTAGGAGATGAATACATGTTATACCTTTGAGACGCTTCAGAAGATGAAAAGACTGACCCGTCAAAACTCTCAATCGCTCCAACCTGACTCGAGCACTCAGCCTTGACAACCCTGCGAGTTTTTCGAATCTCTGTTGTGGACATGGCAGCAATAGGTTGTTTGCGACTTCGAGTCCATAGCGTCTTTTCAACTCTCCGACTCTTCGAGATCCCGATGACTTCGATCTCATCATCACCAGATGGGTTAACATGCACAGGAGACAGAATAGACGAGAGCGGCGTTATGTCTTCCTTAATTTATGTGAAATCACCAAGAAATGGTGACTTGATCGGTTTTGGTGTTAGCGAGCGTCGAAATTCTGGCGATGGAGACATCGGCGTCTGCATCTATGGCGGCGCCGGAGATTCAGTCGGAGGCGGAGGATTAGCCATTGCAGAGGCAAAGGATTCACGGATCAGCGGTTGATACGGAGCATCTGACCACTCCTTGTTGTTGACATACTCGATGATCGTTGATAGATCGTAACCCTGGGTAGACCGATCGTTCACCATATTCCTTTGTTCTGTTTCTAGGTTTTTTTTAAAGAAAGTTAAGTCTCTGTATTGAAAAAGATGCGCTGACGAAGAAACGTTGGTGACGATTGACCCTATTTATCCTTGTTCTTTGACCGTCATTGACTCTCTCGGGCCTGTAAACATAAAACAAAACACTTGCTTTGCCTAATTCTCGGGGAATTGGCGATTCAGTTCACAAGTAATAAATCCTTTTTAATTAAGCAAGTTTTTGTCACACACTAATTTCTTATCGAACTGAACAAGCTGTGATTGACCCAGATTAATCCCGACCATGTGAATATTTGGTACAACAATTCGATTTTTTAGATAATGTTTCATTTAGCAGCTCGTTTAAAATCAAGAAAACCATACCTTGACTTATTCCACTCATGACCTTGTTTTCTGTGACAGCCAACAAAACCCTACTCTCGAGATGTACGATCAAGGTTAAGAGTCAGAGGCTAGTCTTTTACACTAGCATGCCTTCATCATTGACAGTTCAAGAGTGAGGACATCAAACGGATTGGGCAGCTGGAATTTCCTTTGGAGAGATATCTTGAGTGGTGGGTTCCCTTTTTTCTTGTATACTCAGATCAATGATATCACTGGACTTCTCAATCAATGACCCGATTGCTACACCACTCACTTCCACGAATCACATATATCACTTGACTTCTCAATCAATAATTCGAATATCACATTGACATATTAAACATTGTGTAATGAGTATCAGTTGACTTCTCAACTCATCGACAATTCCTCCTCTCAGCTCTTTGACCTCCATTTCCTAACATTTGATGAGAACAACTATGTACTTGTCAATGACGG
Organism: Lepidium aucheri; assembly: GCA_900406435.1. Taxonomy (NCBI): domain Eukaryota; kingdom Viridiplantae; phylum Streptophyta; class Magnoliopsida; order Brassicales; family Brassicaceae; genus Lepidium; species Lepidium aucheri. Next base: position 69,191 of record OVBA01000035.1, on the reverse strand, counting down.
CATGATAGGAAGCTCTTTTCCTTTAAGTCGATCAACCTTGATATATGTCTACTTTGATCAGGTGTCTGCTACCTATACATCAGAATCAAGTCCTACACATCTCACACACAATTTCAGCATTCCCAAATCCCAATTGAAGTTCGTAGTTCAACAAATCGAATAAATGATAAGGGTTTTGTAAATAAATCAGCCAGTTGATAATCAGTGTTCACATGGTCAAGTTTAACCAGTTTCTCCTCAACAAGCTCTCGAATAAAGTGATGGCGTGTATCAATGTGTTTAGTTCGTGAGTGTTGATTTTTCGCGATACTTATAGCACTCTGATTATCACAATAAATCAGTAGAGGTTCAGAAATGATACCGTAATCAGCAGACATTTGTTTCATCCAAAGCAGTTGCATACAACAGCTTCCCAGTAATATGTACTCAGCTTCAGCCGTGGTCAAGGATACACAATTCTGTTTCTTGCTAAACCATGCTATCAGGTTGTTTCCCATGAAGAAACACCCACCGCTGGTACTTTTCCGATCATCCACACAACCTGCCCAATCAACATCACAATATCCAATTAGATTCGTTGTTGTATCCTTAGTAAAGAAAATACTCAGATTTATTGTTCCACTAATATATTTCAGAATCCGTTTTGCTGCCTGAAAGTGACTCTCTTTAGGATTCGCTTGAAACCTTGCACAGACCCCGACTGAGAAACTGATATCTGGCCTACTTGCTGTTAGATACAACAGCCCTCCAATAAGACTTTGAAACATTGTATCATCCACTGATTTTCCGGATTCATCTTTAGACAGCTTAGTTGTTGTTTCCATTAGTGTCTTAGCTACTTAACTTGCTTTAAGACCAAACTTTTGAATCAGATTCTTGGCATAAGTGCTCTGACTTACAAAGATTCCATCATCAGTTTGTTTCACTTGTAATCCTAGGAAGTAGGTTAATTCTCCACTCATGCTCATTTCAAACTCCTTTGTCATCACTCTAACAAACAAATCACACATCTGTTGGCTAGTATACCCAAAGACTATATCATCCACATAGATCTGGACTACAATGAAACCTTCATTGTTTTGAAATGTGAACAAAGTTTTTGTCTACACTTCCTCGAGTGTATCCGTTGTTAATCAGAAAGGTTGCTAACCGATCATACCACGCCCTTGGTGCCTATTTGAGTCCCTACAGCGCTTTGTAAAGTTTATAAACATGATCAGGATGCTTTGGATCTTCAAATCCTTTAGGTTGTTCCACATAAACTTCCTCTTGAAGAACTCCGTTGAGAAATGCACTTTTTACATCCATCTGGTATAACTTGAATTTCATTTTGCAGGCCATCCCTAGCAAAAATCTGATTGATTCCAGGCGCGCAATTGGTCAAACGTCTCTTCAAAATCTACTCCTTCAACCTATGAGTATTCTTGAGCTACCAGTCGTGACTTGTTTCTTACAACATTCCCATATTTGTCAATCTTATTCTTGAAGATCCATTTAGTTCCAACAACATTCACCTTCTCAGGTCTGCTGACCAAGGTCTACACATTCAACCTTGTGAAATTTGACAACTCTTCCTGCATTGACGCAATCCAAAATTCATCTACCAATGTTTCTTTGTGTGATTTTGGTTCAATCTTTAAGACAAAACATTCGTGTTCCACAGCTTCAACAAGTGTTTGTTTTTGAACCATGAACGCTTGGAATGTCCTATTTCCTGCCAGCTGCTTGAAGTTAATCTCCTTACCTCGGGTTATTCTCTCCCCCTGAATCTCGCCAATAACATCTGTTGAGGAGTGATTCCGATGAACCTGAGGTGTGACAATCACTCCAGACTGATGATCAAACATACCAGTTGATCCTGGATCCAACATTGTATGAGATAGAGTTACTGCACTGTCCATGTCCCCATCATCATCAAACTGTTGAGCAAGAAGACAGACCATCGATGCATCATCAAACACCACATTCATTGTTTCTTGGATAGTTGAAGTACGTTTGTTGTATACTCGGAATGCTGTGCTGGATCCTGAATATCCAAGAAACAGACCTTCATCACTTCTGGAATCAAACTTTCCCAGATGATCTTTATCATTGAGAATGTAACAGACACAGCCGAAAGTAATTGACTGTTGGTATCTTGCCTTTCCATAGCTCATATGACGTCTTGAGACTACCTTTGCGAACATACACACGATTAATTATGTAGCACGCAGTGTTAACAGCCTCAGCCCAAAAAGTTTTTGGAACACCACTTCCATGCAACATTGCATGAGCCATTTCTTGCAAAGTTCTGTTCTTCCGTTCGACTACTCCATTCTGTTGGGGAGTGCGTGGAGCAGAGAATTGATGAGTAATACCTTGTGTGGAACAAAACTTTCGAAATACTTCATTTTCAAATTCACCACCATGATCACTGCGAATGTTCTTGATCCCTTGTCTTTCAGTCTTTAACTGAAGTGCCAAGATACGAAAACTTTCAAACGATTCACTCTTTTTGCGAAGAAATCGAACGCATGTATAGCGACTAAAATCATCAACAAGAACCAGTATGTATTTTTTCCCTGCCAAACTCTCAACTTGAATAGGACCCATAAGATCCATGTGTACCAACTCAAGAACACCTTTGGACCTAACGTCCGGTACTGATTTATGTTGAGTTTTGACCTGTTTTCCTATACTACATGGTCCACACACAATGTCCTGATCTCGTTTAAGCTTCAGAAGTCCTCTGATTATCTCCTTTGATGCTAATTCAGCCATCGTCTTGAAGTTCATATGACCTAACCGTTGATGCTAGATTTGAGTTTCACTTTCAGTCTTGGACATCAAGCATGATGTACCAGGTACCCACATGTAACAATCATTACCAGTCATAACTCCTTCCAGATGTGTATTACCGCAAGTATCAACTGCTCAACAGTCGGTGCGTGTGAAAGTGACATTCAGACAAGTGTTACAAAGTTGACTGATGCTAATGAGATTAGCTTTCAACCCATCAACCAGAAATACATCTGTCAATTTAGGATCCATTGATTTTGCAGTTTGACCTTTGCCTCTTATTTTTCCTTTTGCTTCATCTCCGAACGTGACTTTCCCTGTAAGCACATCTTCAATATTCTGCAACGTACCTTCTTCTCCTGTCATATGTTTGGAACATCACTATCAAAGTACCACTTCCCACTCGACAGTTTGAACTCATTTTTCTCTGCTGTGAAAGCTACTCTGCAGTACATATCATGCTTCTTAACCCAGATCTGATTTGTTTTGTTCCCATTGAAGGTAAAACACTGCTGTCGACGAAGTTTATGAATACGGGTACGAAATCTATAACATTCCCGTTTCATGTGTCCGTATGTACCACAGTACCAACAGAAAATGTGAGATTTCCTCTTTACTCCCTGATAAACAGGCTCTTGTTTTCGCCACCCAAGCCTTGAGTGAAAATGCGTGTTCATATGGTACTCTGACTTCGTGCTACGTTCTCAGCTGATGGTTCTGGCCAGTCAGTCGATGCCTTAACAAATTCCACTTTCTTTGGTTCCACACCCTTGTAACCAAGACCTTGATTTATCGAACTGTTTCGTCCAACTGTTAACAAATAATCTAAATTCTGTGTCCCTTTGGATAACATCTTAATCTCTTTTAGCTGCTCACTTAATCTGCTATCGAGATGTGTATTCTTTGACTGTGCATCATCTAACTGACGTGTAGTTTCTGTAAGTGCACCTTCTAGTCTTTGTTTTTCACTACGCAATGTCTTGTTCTCCTCCTGTGATTTTAGCAAAGACTTGATAACAAGATCCAGTTGATCTTCAGATGACATATCCACCTCATCATATGTGTTAGAGTCACTTTTGTCAATAACTTGTTGTGTGGAGGGTTGAAGATGCCTAGCAGATGCTTGCTCAGAGATCTTACTCATCGATCTATTTTCATCCTTATCTTCATCGTTCATATCAACCATTCCAAAGTTGGATACAAAGTGATTTAAAATGTTGTCATCTTCATCAGTCTCACTTTCCGTATCACTCAGAGTAGTGATAGCTGCTTTGCCACTAAGTCTTGACACACACTCGTTCTTTGTGTGACCATAGCCTTTGCACTCATAACACTGTATGGCTATTTTCCGTTTCATTGATGGACAGTCTGATTTAAAATGACCAAATCCCTGATATTCAAGACATTGTTTATCATTCCACGAGTTTTCTTTGTCAGAGGTTTGTCTGCCAGATGTTTGATTCCTTTCTCTGTCCTCGTTCATCTTTTCGAAGAAATCTTTTGACCAGTAACCCCACTTTTTCTTCAAGATTTTCCAACACAACATCCTCTTGGGTTGGTTTTTCAGCTACCAGTGCGATACTCTTTCCTTTCGAGCCACTGTCCTTAGAAGCAAGTTGTGGCTCATACGCCTGCATCATACCAACCACTAGATCAAACTTCATGTCATCAGAATTTTTAGAAACCTCCAGAGTAGAGCAATGACTATGGAACTTGGAAGGCAAACACCGTAAGAATTTCTTGACCAGCTTCTTGTCATTATATATTTTTCCCAAGATCAGGGCCCCGTGTGATAAGGATGACAATTTACTGCTGAATTCAGCCAATGTTTCATCTTCCCCCATAGTCAGATTTTCAAATCGAGAGGCTAAGAGATCGATTTGTGTTCTCTTCACACTTGTTGTTCCTTCGAAACCAACCTCGAGAATATCCTAAGCCTCTTTTGCACTCTTGCAACCCTGAACTCGTTTGAACTTATTTGGCTGTAAAAAGTTTAAGATTGCTGAAATAGCCTTTGAGTTCCATTTTGCATAGGATTTTTTATCACCAGTCCATTGTTTTCTTGGTTTAGAAACGAGATTCCCCTCAGCATCCTTTATCATAGGAGGTTCCCAATCCTCTTCTACAGCTAACCAGGCATCTGAATCTATTCCTTGAATATACTGAGCCATTTGTACCTTCTAGTGTCCATAATTGTCTGGATCGAGTTTGAGTGTTTTTGCAACCACAACCATTTGTTGATGTGAGTTGTCCATTGTGTCCGCAGGATCCTACATCTGTCAACAATAACAAACGTTAGGCGGCGTACCGCTCTGATACCAATTGAAAGAGACAAATCGAGCAATACAAATGATTGTTCAAACTGAGTCTTACGTTTTATTAGAAATATGCTTTTCTACAAAGACTGATTTCTAATGGATCTATCAACCTAGATAAAGCCAAACAAAACTACTCTAAATCGATACCCTAACACCTCAAACAAGCTCTAGAAACTTAATCTCTAAAATTCCTAAACTTAGTTTTACACTTGAGATTCCTTTTATAGATTAAGAGCTCGGTGGATATCCTCCTATAAAAACACAATCTCCACAAAGTCTTATCAACAAACTTTGATAAGATTTACACTTTGTTTTTTGAATTCAAACTCTAAATCTCTTAAATCTTCTTTTTAATTAAAACACTCAGGTGATATCTTCAACTGCTCACGTGCTCCGTTTCGCAACTTCAAATAACTCATAAAAAATGTATTCTCCTTTATTTTATTTTTTCTTCTTTCTCATAATTGACTTTTCATCACAACTATAAGAAAAAACCTCAAACCCATAATTAATGACATCCAAAGTACTCGATTGATCTTAATAAGAATATTATTATTACACCTTCACATTGCTTCTCAAGAATTTTCAATAATCCATTTGATCTTGGAATCGTGAATGTTATTAAGTGATTTGGAACGTCCGTGATATGTCATGCCAAACTATCATGATATTTAAAATTAACCCTACTAGTACTACAAAGCGCTTACACTATGGCTTTTGTCTCAGAGCTTGTGTTCATCATGTAAAAGCATTTAAATACACATGGCTTAAACTTTTTTTTTTTTGTTAATCGCATGGCTTAAGCTTTATCGTTCATTTATCTTGGTCTCTGCCCAATATGAAATTTTTTTGTGTACCCAAGTGTCAAATTTTTTTATGTTTGCAGGGCCATTTATCTTGTTTTAAAGACTACCAAATTTAACATTTTCATCTAAACATAATAATTTAGAAGATTTAATATTAATCTTACAACTTTTTAAAAAATTAACTCTATAGAATTAGAAGATTTAACCTTTTTATTAACGAAAACATGGACCTTAACACAAGCTCAATTTCTTAGATACATAAAACATTTATATTTTCACGACTTATATCTAGGGGTGTCAATGCACGTTTTAAACCCGCATATTATGTTTAAACCATTCCGCTATGAGACGGGTTAGGGTTATATATTTTATGTCCAAAGAAAAAGTGGTTTTTTCGGGTTAGTTCATCATGAACAACGAGTTAATGCGGGTTTGACCACTTGGTCAGTGAGTTGACCCGCAAACTTATAAAAAACTACAAAAATAATTAATTAATAAAAATTATAATGTCACGTTACATATAATGTTAATATAAAACATAATCGTCTCTTAATTTTGTAAAGTCAAACCCTATAAATTAACAAATAAGTTTAGCTCTTTTATTTATCAAAGTTATATTTCATATTAAAAAATGTTTCACAACATATAGATTATGCATCTTATGAGTTTATAACTTGTTTCGAAAACATTTTTATTTAAAAATTATTTTTTATAACAAACTATATGCATAATTTAGAAGAACACGGACAAAATACATAATCCGCAATGATATAATGGAGCGGATTAGGGTTATCATATTTATGACCGCGAGTTATGCGGGTTGATCCATTTTTTTTGTCAACCCGGATTGATCCATTTAATCCCTAAATAAATTGAACCCGCAATAGAACAAGTTAAATTGGGTGGGTTAACCCATATTGACATCCCTACCTATATCCAATTTCTGATTTAGTATTTTGTGGAATATCTTCCAATAAAAAAACACAAAAACTATTCCATGTTCTATAGATATAAATATATAATAAGCAATAGGTTTGAAACGGATGTTAAAAATGGAATATATCCCGAGGTTTCTTCTATCACAACAATCGAGAAAAATCTAATAACAAATTTTTTTATCATCGCTGACACTTTCGGCTGCTGACATGGCTTCTCTCCACCGTTGTTTCTTTTCTTCTATTTCTAGTCTTCTAATTTATTGTGTTCAATGGAGGTGAGCTTGCCCTATGTTGAAGCTAGATGTGGCTAAGTGGGTTTCTGAGTGCTCTACTTAGTAGTTGGTGAAGGCATAACACCAAGTTTCTAAAAACTTTTAGCAGAATTTGTTGACCTCGAAGTGGAAGTAAGACATGATAACTATGGACTTTGTCACGTATTTACCGATGTGCGATAAGAAAGATGCAGTCTGGGTGATCGTTGATTGGCTAACTAAGTCAACACACTTTATTGCAGTAAAAAAAACTAGAACCAAAAAATTGGCTAAAATATATGTGTAGTATTGACGAGCATAGTTTCAGATCGGGATGCAAAGTTTGTCTTAGCATTTTGAAAAACGTTTCAGAGAATATTTGGGACGAGAGTCCATACAAGTATGACCTATCATCTGCAAATAAATAGATAGTCTGAACGAATAATGTAAACACTCGAGGACTTTTGTGAGTGACTGTGTTGGGCTGCGGCAGTAAGTGGCAGGAACACTTACCTTTGGTCTAGTTTGTATAACAGTAATTACCACACACGTATCATAATGTAACCTTACGAGGTCTTGTATATACGACTCTGTAGAATCCTGCTATATTGGACTCAGATGGGGGAGCTAAGCATATGTGGCCGCAATTTTGTTAGCAAAACAACAAAAAAGATTCTTGAAACTTAAAATGAAAGAGACCCAAAATAGACAGAAAAACTATGCAGACAAGCGAAAAAAAGAGATTGACGTTGTAGTTAAGGATCTAGTTTATCTCAAAAAAGTCACTTATAAGGGTAAGGATCAATCGGCCCAATCAGCTAAGCTGAGTCCATAGTACATGAGGCCTTATAAGATTCTAAAAAGGATCAAGACATTTTGCCTACAAGATAGAATTGCCAATTTAACTAAAAGCATTTTACAACGTTTTCCATTTGTCAATGCTGAAGAAATACCTTGGCAATGAGTAACAAGTTGTGGTTGGACCCCAAAGGATCTCAATGAAAACTTGACAATCATAGGAAAACCAATACAGATCCTTGATTGAAAACTAAGACGGATAGAAGGGAAAATGCCATAATGGTCCAAGCCAAGTGGGATTGTGATAGAGTAGAGGAGACCACGTGGGAGCCAGAAGTAAGAATGAAGACAAAGTACCCTAAGTAATTCGAAAAACAAAAAGTTAGCTCAGCTAAGCCCTAAATTTAAGGGAATATTATGAGAAATGCACATTTTGAGTTTTAAATTATAAAAAATATCCATTTTTTATCTTCTACAAATAAACACTTTGAGTTTTAAATTATGTAAAATACCCTTTTTTGTGTAAATCGTGTCCACCGTGGACAATTATGTAATTTTTTGTCTATTTTGGACATAATGTAGTATTTCTATCCACCGTGTACAAGTATATTTTTTTTTGTTCATTGCAAACATAAATCTACTATATGTCCATTGTAGATCATATAATTGTCCACCATTAATGAAATTTTGTTTTATGCCTTTATTTCGAATACCCTCTTTTCGTGAAATGGAGCATTTCCATAAGTTTTTGAAAAGAGGGTATTTTTACAATCTAAACCTTAAAGGGATATTTTCTATAAATTTCTCTAAATTTAAAGACAAATATGTTGAAGATAAGCTTAAAGTGTAGCTTGGAGTGCAAGCAACCTAAGAAATAGGAATAGTTAGTTATTTAGGAGTTATCTAAATATCTAGAGTTATCCATTAGGTTTAGGATTTTGCTAAGAGACTATAAATAGAGATGTTGGGTTGTGACATCCTAGTGTGTGTGAAAACAATTATTTGAAAACAATAATAAGAGAGTTATTCTTAAAAGATTATTGTGTTCTTTTGCTTCAGTATTTGGTATCAGAGTCAAACAAATCCAAGGAGTTTGAAATCGAGTCATGAGTGAATCGGTTGAGACAAAACTGAAGGAAAGAAGGCCTTCTTTGTCGTCCATACAATGTCTGATGTTGAGCACCACAAATTACACGGTTTGGGCTATACGTATGAAGGTGTTGTTCAAAGTTCATAGGGTTTGGGGTGCTGTTGGAACAGGAGGAGAGAATAGAGAGAAAAATAGCAGGGCTAAAGCTCCCTTGTTTCAATCCATTCCAGAAACAATTATCCTAATAAGTCGGAGATCTTGAAACCCCAAAAGAGATTTGGGAAGCAATTAAAGCGAAACATGTAGGAGCTGAAAGAGTTAAGGAGACTAGACTACTACCCTAATGGCCGATTTTGAAAGGATTAGGATGAGAGAAACTGATACAATAGATAGGTTTGTTGGTAAGCTCTCCGAAATCACATCAAAAGTTGTTGCCTTAGGAGAAACAATTGCCGAATCAAAGGTTGTGAAGAATTTTCTTAATAGCTTACCTATGAGTAAGTCTATCACAATCATTGCTGCTCTTGAACAAGTTCTTGATCTTAAGAAAACAAGTTTTGAGGACATAGTTGGAAGGTTGAAAGCCTATGAAGAAAGAGTTAGTGAAGAAGAGCAACTAGATCGTGATGAAGGGAAACTTATGTATGCTAATATGGAATATCAAGAGGATGGTGGTCAAGGACGTGGTAGAGGACAAGGGAGTCGAGGACAACGTAGAGGAAGAGGCTGTGGACGTGGTAATGCTAATGGTGGAGAGCTAAAGAAGGACTTATCACAAGTTATTTTCTTTAGATGTGATAAGAAAGGACACCTTGCAAGTAAATGTCCCGATAGACTTCTTAAACTCCAAGAAGCATATGAAACAAGGAGAAAAAAGGAGAAGAGATTTGAAATGTTTGATAAAAGGTTGTGGTACTTAGAAAATGGGACAAGTAATCATATGTAAAGAGAAAAAGACTTTTTTCTCCACACTAGATGAGACAATCACAAGACAATCACAGGGAAAGTAAGGTTTGGAGATGATTCCCTTGTTGATATAAAAGGAAGAGGAACAATTGTCTTTATATGCAAGAATGACGAGAAGAAGACTTTGCCAAATGTCTATTACATATCGGATTTAAAGAGCAATATAGTGAGTCTCAGACAAGCCACTGAGTCCGGCTGTAAGATTAGAATGAAGGAGGAGTATCTTCATCTATATGATCATGAAGGGAAGCTTATGATCAAAGCTTTGAGGTCGAAAAAATGTTTATACAAAATACACATGGAGGTCGATGTAGTTAAGTGCCTATAAGTCGAAACACTTGATGAAACAACTAAGTGGCATGCGAGGTTAGGGCATATTGGAGTAGGAACAATGAAGACAATAATCAACAAAATTTTGGTAAAAGGAATTCCAAAGATTTCATTGTAGAAAGAACATTATTCTTCATGTAACTTGTGAAGCAAGTAAGGAAACCATTTCCTAGAGAAACTATGTTTCGAGCAAAGGAAGTTCTTGGATTAGTTCATGGAGATCTTTGTGGGCCTATTACACCTCCTACACCTGCTGGAAACAAGTATATCCTTGTTCTAATTGATGATCATTCTCGTTATATGTGGGCAATTTTCTTCAGTGATAAAAGTCAAGCTTTCAACAAGTTTAAAGTGTTGAAACTCGAGATTGAGAACAAAACAGGAGAGAGTATCAAGAGTTCTTGTCTCAAGAGTTCAAAACAATTTGTGAAAGCTATGGATCAAAAGACACTTAACCGCTCCTTACACACCTCAACATAATGGAGTTGCTGAAAGAAGGAATTGAACCTTGCCACAGATGGTTCGAAGCATCTTGAAACACATGAACTTACCAACATACTTATGGGGAGAACCTGTGAGACATGTTACTTATGTCATTAATGTGTGTGTCAACAAGAGCATTGGATAGTCTAACACTGTATGAGGCATTGAAAGGAAGAAAACCGAATATTGAGCATTTAAGGATTTTTGGTTGCATAGCCTATGCAAAAGTGGAAGGATCTTATCTAAGGAAGTTAGATGATAGGTCATGAGCTCTAGTTCAACCAGGCACCAAACCGGGTTCCAAAGCTTATCGATTACTTAACCATAGAACACAAAAGATCATTGTTAGCCGAGATGTGATTTTTAATGAGAAGAAGGGATGGAAGTGGAATGATTCAGATGAAAATCATGAAAGAATGGATTCACAAGTGAGTCAAATAATATTTGGAGAGAATACAATAAGAGAAGAAGGTGAAAAAGATGCAAGCAAAGAAGAAAGAGAAGAAGTTTCGATGGAGGAACAAAACGATCTAGAAAGTGAATCTTGTCCACCTCGAAGATCAACCAGCGAAGTTAAGAGGCCTAGTTATCTCGATGATTATGTTCTTCTTGCCGAATATGATGGTGTTCAACTCTTATTATCAATCAATGAGGAGCCATGAGATTTTAATGAAGCAAAGGATTCAAAGGAATGGGTCGATGCTTGTGAAGATGAAATCTCATCTATAAAGAAGAACAATACTTGGAACTTGGTTGATCTTCGTAAAGGTGCAAAAGCAATTGGCTTAAAGTGGATCTTTATGATCAAAAGAAATTCGGATGGAAGCATAAACAAGTATAAAGCAAGGCTAATTGCAAAGAGATATGTGCAAAGACATGGATTGATTTTGACAAAATTTTTGCACCGGTTGCAAGAATAGAAACAGTTTGTTTCATCATTGCTCTAGCTGCATCTAATGGTTGGGAGATACATCATCTTGATGTTAAAACCGCTTTTTTACATGGAGAGTTGAAAGAAGAAGTTTATGTTTCACAACCGGAAGGGTTTGTGACAAAAGGGAAGGAGAATAAGGTCCACAAATTGGACAAAGCACTTTATGGTTTAAAGCAAGCACCAAGAGCATGGATCCATAAACTCAACAAGATTCTTATGGAGATGAATTTTGTTAAGTGTACAAAAGAACCATCTTTGTATCGAAAATGAGATGACAAAGAACTCTTACTTGTGGCCGTATATGTGGATGATTTTCTTGTTACCGGTACAAGTTTGAAGAAGATATTTAAGTTCAAGAAAGGAATGTCAAGTAAGTTTGAGATGAGTGACCTTGGTAAACTTACTTATTATCTTGGAATTGAGGTTTCACAAGAAAGAGGTTGCATAACTTTAAGACAAGAAAGGTATGCAAAGAAGATTCTTGAAGAGGCAGGTATGTTTGATTGTAATCCTACTCAAATTCCGATGAATCAGGGGACTAAGCTATCAAAATCTCAAGAAGAGAAAGGAGTTGACGAAAAGGAGTATAGAAAGCTAATCAGATGTCTTTGAGATCTACTCCATACTCGATCGGATCTTTCTTATTGTGTTGGTGTTCTAAGTAGGTACATGAGCAAACCAAAGGAATTACATAGAGTTGCTCTAAAACAGATTTTAAAGTATTTGAAGGGAACACTTCCACATGGTCTTAGGTTTACACAAGGTAACAAAGAAGGGCTGATTGGTTTTAGCGATAGTAGTTATAATGTTGATCTAGATGATGGAAAAAGTACAATATGTCATATTTTCTACTACAATGGATGCCCAATCAGTTGGTGTTCACAAAAGCAAGAAAGCGTGATTTTATCCTCATGTGAAGCTGAGTTTATGGCTACAACAAAGGCAGCAAAGCAAGCTATTTGGCTTCAAGAGTTACTTAGTGAGATAAACGGGCAAGAAAGTGATGCGTATCAGGTTTTAACCCTAAGACTCTACAATCTTAGTCTCGATACCTCTTTAGTTGCCGCACCTTAATTTCAAAATATCTCTTGCCAACCTATTCAACAATCTCGACTCAGACATAAATTTATAACCAACCCACTCTCGTGGTATTAATCAATATATCTAGAAACCTAGTGGTCCTAACTCTTGTTGGTACCAGGAAACTAATATGCATTCTCGATTGGGTCTGATAAGTCCACAATCAACCTTAACATCAGCTCTCGTGGTTAAGGATTGATTGTTCACCTCAAGAGGATCCAATTTCCTAACAAGCTTTTGGAACATTAGGTAATCTAAAATCATAGATTATTTAGCTACTCTATTCTAAGCTTTAAGTATATCAATTAGGTGGAGAACACATCAAGCAATTCTTATTTGTTCCTAATTTATAAATTCCCTGTAACCCTAGAAAATCCTAAACTTGATTTTGGAACTATTCAGACATGGAGAAGAAGAAGATTTGAAAATCATAAAAGTAAATTGTATTGAAATAAGAGGGTTCAGAATTCTTCTCCAATGGTGTAAGGATCGAAATCTCTCTCCCAAAATCTCAAATACTCGTTGTTCTCACGTAATGAATCTCTGTGTAAAACATAATGAAAATTGGACTTATATATGTCCTAAAAATCTGGGTGTAAAATAGGAAAATTAAGTTTTTATCATTGTCACCTTCGATGATCGATCGATCAATTAAGGCCAATTGCTCGATCTTCAATAGGTGTTGGTCGATCAGTAGATCGAGCGCGTCTCTTGCTGAACAAACGAGGATCAATCGATCAAGTGTAGTGACAAATCGATCAAGACTCTGAAATTCCAAATAGTGCTCTAATTCATCCTCGGCCAAGCTTTAAGGACATAATCCGAATTTAACCTATTTTCCACATGAAAAGACTCTACAAAGCAAACAAACAATATGAAAACATGCGAATAATGAGCTTTAAACCGATAAAAATGAGGTATATCAGTTCCCCTCAGACTTAGCTTCTTGCTTGTCCTCAAGCAAAGAGAGAAAAGATTGAAAGAAAGATTCCACTCCAAGGAACTCATTCGTCATCAGATCACTGCATATCAATCGCATAGTAAACCATATAATACTTACCTGTTAGAATCAAGACCACCTTGTACTTCTCCCAGACTTAGCTTCTTGCCAACTAGACTCCACAATCAACATCAAAATACCCAAATGCACCATACCGATTTCCTAAAGTATCTAAATGCTATCTCATCAAGGGAGTATTGATCAATGAACACATGGACTCATCATCAGCCTTTACCTGAACACACGACTATCTTCATATGGTTCTTTTCCTCTCATTCTATTCAACTGCAGCCGATTTCTCCCTACTTACCTAGGGTATCATTTTTTTATCAACTGCTTAGCCAATCTCTCCCTACTTAGCTAGGGTATCATTTATTTTATTTTATTGGCTGTCCAACCAGATGTCTCCCTACTTACATAGGGTATCATTTTATTTTTTTAATTGGTTGGTTCTTTTAGTAACTCAACGAATGAAAGCAAAAGTGGCTTCATTGGAACAAAATTTTCGATCCTTGGCCAAATTTTGTATTGCTTCAACTTTGTTTTACAGTTACTTTATAATCTTAAAACATTCGAATATCTAGGAGAGGGGAACTATTCTCACACAGGACTGAAAAGAAGAATCCGATCCAATGTATATCAAGCCCCTTGGCAAGAAAATTAAGTCAGGTTAGGGTTGAAATCGGCATAGAATCTTTGAATACCTGAGAATCTATATGTGTCATTGAGAAGATGCTTTGTCTCTAGGTTTTCCAATAGTCAAATCAATTCCTGACAAACAAATATTGATGGTACTTAGTTCATGTTATGCAACAATCCTCAAAAATCAATCATAGTTCTAAGCAATCGATTTATAGGCATCAAAAAGTCAACAAGTAATCAAAAAGTGCATTAGTAACAACGAACATCCTCCCCAGACTTATTTCACACCGTCCTGGTGTAAGAACGAGATTGAAAAAGAATGTTTCACATAAAAGGAATAAAAATCAGATGTATCTAAGGAAAGGAAGAAAAATGGTGAACATGTACCCATTATCGATCGATCTCCACTTGTGAGCAATCGATCAGGGTGTGAGCGAGTTGTAGATTGATCCAGGGTCGATCCATAAATCAAGCGCATGGACCCTAGTCCAGCTGATCGATCGATCCAATCTTTGCAGTCGATCGTACGGTCGCGTGCACACCTATTTTTATCCTTGATCGATTGATCGTGTGTCTGATCGATCGATCGCTTCCCGATTTCCTGAAACCAAACAAAAACAAAACAGAAAAACAAGAACCAAATAATGCAAAACCAAAAACTGAAAACTTATTAGTGGGTTGCCTCCCTCTCAGCGCTTGTTTAAAGTCATTAGCTTGACTTGAAGTCCCTTAGTTCAATGGAAGATCCTTCAAAGGTATGGAAGTTTCATTGGCAATGTCCATATCAGCAAAGTAATGCTTCAAACATTGGCCATTTACAACGAATTCGCCTCCCTTTCTATCGAACAATACTACAGATCCATAAGGACGTACTTCCTTGATGGTGAAAGGTCCCGACCACATTGGCCTAAGCTTTCTAGGGAAAAGTCTCAAACGAGAGTTAAACAAAAGGACTAAATCATTAGGAGCAAAACTCCTTTTAAGGATACGCTTATCATGTGCTGCCTTAGTCCTTTCTTTGTAGATCCTCGTATTGTCATAGGCTAAGTTTCTCATCTCTTCCAACTTATTTAACTACAAGATCTTTCGTTCGTCTGCCAGTTTGATATCATATTTCAAAGGTTTGATATCCCAATTTGCCTTGTACTCGAGCTCAACTGGAAGGTGACAAGACTTCCCATAGACCAGATAAAATGGGGTTGATCCCAATGGAGTATTGTAAGCTGTCCTGTATGCCAAAAGAACTTCATCGATTTTTGAAGACCAATCCTTCCTTGTCGAACAAACAGGTTTTTGCAGTATGCTTTTGATTTCTCGGTTCGAAACTTCAACTTGTCTACTTTTCTGAGGATGATATGGCGAGCCACTTTGTGATGGACCCCATACTTCTTTAAAAGACCATTGAACGTCTTGTTTATAAAGTGAGAACCACCATCACTGATGACAACTAGCGGAACATAGAACCTACGGAAAATAACATGCTTGAACATCTTCAATACAACTTTAGCACCATTCGTTGGGCTGGCCAGCGCCTCTACCCACTTGGAAACATAATCAGCTGCTAAAGTATGTACTGATACCCTGAAGAATTAGGAAAAGGTCCCATGAAGTCAACTCCCCAAACATCGAAGACTTCAACTTTGAGTATGAAGTTCTGAGGCATCTCATTCCTCTTTCTAATATTCCCTTGTCTTTCACATGAATCACACTTTGAGATAAAAGCATGAGCATCCTTAAACATAGCCGGCCACCAAAACCCAGCCTGTAGAATCTTCGAGACTGTCTTGAAGGTTGCAAAATGTCCGGCATAAGAAGAACCATGACAATGAAACAAGATCCCTGAAATATAGTCCTCGGATACACACCGTTTGAAAATCCCATCAGCATACTGCTTGTAAAGATAAGGTGCATCCCAATAGTAGTGTCTGATGTCAAGAAGAAACTTCTTCTTCCTATAACTGTGAAACTTAGGAGGCTCAACGCCTGCAGCTAAATATTTAGCAATCTCAGCAAACCGTGGTGTTCCTTGAACTCGCAGAATCTTAGAAGAGGGACAAGTTTGTCTTGATGTGGTATGAATAGAGTAGACATGTTCTTCTCGTAAACAATCATCCAAGGGTACACTATCATCCACCCTAAGCCTTGACAAATGATTAGCCAGTCCATTCTCTATGCCTCGTTTGTCTTGAATTTCAAGATCGAATTCTATAAGGAGAAGAACCCATTGAAGAAGTCTAGGTTTAGCATCCTTCTTGGAGAGTAGATACTTTAATGATACATGATCTGTGTGAACAATCACCTTAGAACCAACCAGATGTGATCTAAACTTTTCAAATGCAAAGACAATAGCTAACAATTCCTTCTCAGTTGTAGCATACTTCTTTTGAGCATCATCTAGAGTTCAACTAACATAGTAAATCACATGCAATTTCTTGTCCTTTCTCTGACCCAAAACAGCCATAACTGCATAATCACTTGCATCACACATGATCTCCAAAGGTAAGTCCCAATCCGGTGGTTTCATAATCGGTGCACTCACTAAAGCTCTCTTCAATGTGAGGAAAGTTTCTTCACATTCCCTAGTGAAATCGAACATGACATCCTTACATAGCAATTATGTCAAAGGTCTGGCCAGCTTCGAGAAATCCTTAATGAACCGTCTGTAGAATCCGGCATGGCCTAGAAAACTCCTCACATCCTTCATTGTAGTTGGTGCTTTCAGGCTGATCATGATCTCGATCTTGGCTTTGTCAACCTCAATACCATTCCCAGATATCTTATGTCCTAAAAAAATCCCATCTCTAACCATGAAGCGGCACTTCTCCCAATTCAACACAAGGTGTTTCTCCTCACATCGTTGAAGTACCCTGCAAAGATTAGAAAGACAACCAGCAAAATAAAAACCATATATAGAGAAATCATCCATAAACACTTAACATAATATCTCAATCATGTCAGTAAAAATGGACATCATGCATCTCTGAAAAGTTGATGGTACATTACACAAATCGAATGGCATTCTGCGATAAGCAAAATTGCCATAGGGACATGTGTATGTGGTCTTCTCCAAATCATCTGGATGAATGAGAATCTGAAAGAAACCTGAATAACCATCTAGAAAACATTAGTAAGAGTGATTTGCCAATCTTTCAAGCATTTGATCGATAAGGGCATTGGAAAGTGATCATTTCTAGTCGAAGAATTCAAGTTCCTGAAATCGATACACATCCTATATCCTGTAACAGTCCTAGTAGGTATCAATTCATTATTCTCATTCTTAACTACAGTAACACCTCCTTTCTTAGGCACTACATGAACAGGGCTGACCCAATTACTATCAGATATAGAGAATATAATTCCTGCTTCCAACAGTTTCATGATCTCTTTCTTAACAACTTCCTTAAGGTTGGGATTTAGACGCCTTTCTTTCTCTATGGAGGACTTAGATTTGTCTATCAAGTGAATCCTATGCATACATAACTCAGGGGAGATTCCAGGAATATCATCTAAGGAATAGCCTATTGCTCTATGATACTTACGAAGTTTGCACAAAAGTAAAGCAGTTTCAGCGTTATTCAACTGAGCATTGATAATTATAGGGTAAGTTGAGTTCGGTCCTAGAAAAGCGTACCTTAGCCCTGCAGGAAGTGTTTTAAGCTCGACTTTAGGAGCCTTTCGTCGCTCCAAGGATTGTCCAAAGGTGATGTGATTGATGACTTAGGTGCTTCTAAAGCCAAGTAAGCAACCATCCTCTCAACTGACTTGCTTGAATCCAACATCTTTGCATAAGTGGCTGCTTCTTCATTGAGAAACCCATACTCGGATTCCGTCCCTGTGTATACGACAATAAGAGGATCCTCAGTTAGGATCTCATCAGTCATTTGGTCTGTAATTTCCTCAGAAGCATCGACCATGAAAGTTATCCCATTAAGCACAGGCTTCTTCAGCATTTTGTCCATCTCAAATCTCATAACCATATCGCCTAAATGGAGGTTGATTCTTCCATTCTTTACATCGATCATAGTCCCTACAGTTCTGATAAATGGCCTGCCCAAAATCAAAGGATTCTTAGGTTCTTCATCTAGCTTGAGAACCACAAAGTCTGTTGGAACAAGAGCATTTCCAATCTTCACATGCAAATCTTCGAGAATACCAACCGGAAGTTTGACCAAATGATCAGCAAAGATCAAAGATATCCTAGTCCTAATGAAGTCTGTATATCCAAGACGTAGTGCTACAGAATATGGCATTAGGTTAACACTCGAACCAAGGTCACAAAGAGACTTTGCAAACACAAGATAACCAATCTATATTGAAAGCACAAATCTTCCAGGATCTTCTTCCTTTTTGGGCAGCTTGTTTTGAAGTACATTACTACAGTCCTGAGTGATCATCATAACCCTTTCTTCCCCCGTGAACTTGTTTGTAACCAGCCCCTTTACATAGCTCTTAAGAGAAGGCATCATCTGCAAAGCATCGACAAAAAGTAACCTCATATTCAAATCTACAAGCATCTCTCTACACTTAGCAACTTCCAAATCTTTTCGAGACTTCTTTGGTGGAATAGAGTATGGAGGTTTTGGCACATAGGGCCTCTCGAAAACCGTAACTGATCTCTGACTAGGGATCACTAGATCCTGCAGAATTTACATTAGCGAAACAATCTGTTCAGCATCGTTGATCGATCGATTGTCACTGGGATCGATCGATCAGTCACCCTGCAAATCAAAATCAACATTTTCCTTTTCCACCTCGTCAACTCCAACATATATTATCTCATCCTTCTTGGGTGGCTTCCTCACAGGAGGTTTCAAGTGCTTACCACTCTTTAATGCCAAAGCACTGCATTCTTGTTGGTGGGAAAGTGATGCATCCATTCGTTGTACCTTAGCGATGACATAGTCATACTTCGAGCTAAATTATGTGTACAGCCTACCCACCCTTGCATTTATCTCAGACGTGGAGTGATGTTGTGCCTGTATAAGTTGTTGTAACATGGTCTTGATCTCATCCTGACTACTATCTGAAGAACTCTTTGGTGTAGAAAGTAGATTAGGCGACGAACAAAAGTTGTTAGGCATCAATGTTGATTCCAAACATCCTGCGTCCATTTCTACTTGTATCTCACAAGTATGCACAGCCCTTTTCTTTCTGATTCCACTTGCTGCAATGAACTCATCTAACTTCTCACTAATCCCATCGATCTTTTGTGACCGAGAACCTTATTCATCGTCGCTAAGAGGTTCCTTAACCGTGCTTAGACCACTTGAACTTGCAGCCAGATTGTTGATCAAAGCATAGGCTTCTTCCGTTGAATTGGTCATAAAATCTTCCTTGCCTGATGCATTCAAAAATGATGCGGACAATCTATCTTGTATCTCTTGAATTGTTCCCAAGCATCACTAAACAATTCATCTTCATAATGTTGGAAGTGTGAAATCTGATTTTTGACCTGTTGGGTCTTAGCTTTGGTGAAGAAGTGATCTAAGAAAGCATCTATAATCTTATCCCAAGAAGTCAATGAAGCTGGAGGAAGAGACTTGATCCATCTCAAACCCTTAGCTTCGAACGAGAACTTGAAGAGCTTGCACTTGGCATAATCCTCAGGGATTTCACTTGGTGCTGTAGTGCTGCAAATTTCTTCGAAATTCTCTATGTGGTCCATCAGGTTTTCAGCTGGAAAACCATGAAATGGAAATTGCTTAATCAATGTAATCAACTACGGATTCAACTCATAAGTTACCCCATGTAATGGAGGTATAAAGATCACTTATCGATTCTGGTAGTGAATATGAGTAGTATCCACGTCTCTGATAGCTCGGTGTTGAGCTTTTGCATCTTTCTCTCTCTCTCTTTTTAGCTCTTCTATCTCTCTCATTAACCTCTCCACAATAGCCTTCTGATCTTGGTCATGTTGACCAGCCGCGTCATCCTCAGGATTTTCCATAAGAGTCATATCCTGAAAAGCAAAAACAAAGAAATACATAGACAATTGAAAGGCGGTAATATTAAAGCAAAAGCAGACGTAAATAAAGGGTGTCTTAGACTAAAACTCAATCATGAATCGAAAGGCGACAATATTTATCCCGGGCAGCAGCGCCAAAAACTTGATGCGTATCAGGTTTTAACCCTAAGCTATCTACTGCAAGTGCATAGCAAATCGAGTAGTAATCTAGGGATCGTATCCACAAGGACCAAGTTATCGTACTATCAATTCTGAAACTAAATTAAAGCTAAGACAAATAGAAGGTTGTTTGTAAACTAAATCCAAAATAGAATTAATGATTAACAATAAATGATTAAAACATCAAGCTTAGGAAGTTCTTCAGGAAACAAGGAATTCAAACCAGGAAACTATTCAGGCAACATTTATTCAACAATCTCGGCTCAGACATGAATTTATAACCAACCCACTCTTGTGGTATCAATCACTATATCCAGCAACCTAGTGATCCTAACTCTCATTTGTTACCATGAAACTAATATGCATTATCGATCAGGTCTGATAAGTCGACAATCAACCTTAACATCAGCTATCGTGGTTAAAGATTGATTGCTCACCTAAAGAAGATCCAATTTCCTACCAAGCTTTTGGAATGTTAGGTAATCTAAAATCATAGATTAGTTAGCTACTGTTATCTAAACTTTAAGTATATCAATTAGGTGGAGAACACATCAAGCAATTCCTATTTGTTCCTAATTCATAAATTCCCTATCACCCTAGAAAATCTTAAACTTGATTTGGGAACTACTCAGACATGGAGAAGAAGAAGATAATATTGCAAATTATATTGAAAATCACAAAAGTAAATTGTATTGAAATAAGAAAGTTCATAATTCTTCTCCAATGGTGTAAGGATGGAAATCTCTCTTCCAAAATCTCAAATACAAGTTGTTCTCACGTAATGAATCTCTCTGTAAAACATAATGAAAATTGGTCTTATATATGTCCTAAAACGTAGGTGTAAAATAGGAAAATTAGGTTTTTGTCCTTGTCAGCTTCGATGATCCATCGATCAAGGATGTTGATCGATCGATCAAGGCCAATTGCTCGATCTTCAATAGGTGTTGGTCGATTAGTAGATCGAGTGCATATCTTGCTGAACAAACGAGGATCGATTGATCAAGTGTATTGATTGATCGAGCAAGACTCTGAAATTCCAAATATTGCACTAATTCATCCTCGGCCAAGCTTTAAGGGCATAATCCGAATTTAACCTGTTTTTCACCTGAAAATACTCTACAAAGTAAACAAACAATCTAAAAACATACGAATTAATGAGCTTTAAACCGATAAAAATAAGGTATATCAGAAAGTAAGAAGGTATCGATCTTTGTTGACAATAAATCGGCTATCTCTCTTAAAAAGAATCCTGTTTTCCATGGCCGAAGCAAACACATACATAAGAGGTATCATTTCATTCGTGAGTGTGTTGAGAAAAAGCACATTGGTGTGATACATGTTCCTAGTGATCAACAAAAGGCTGATATCTTGACTAAGGCTCTTGCAAGGATTAAGTTCAAAGAGATGATGGAGTTCATAGGAGTTCAAGACATCAACAATGATCACTTCAAGCTTAAGAGGGAGACTGTTGAAGATAAGCTTAAAGTGTAGCTTGAAGTACAAGCAACCTAAGAAATAGGAATATTAGTTATTTAGGAGTTATTTAAATACTCTAGAGTTATCCTATTAGGTTTAGGTTTTTTGTTAAGAGACTATAAATAGAGATGTTGAGTTGTGACATCCTAGTGTTTATGAAAACAATTGTTTGAGAGTTTTGGTTTTGAGAGATTTTCCAAAACTAATAATAAGAGAGTTATTTTTAAAAGATTCTTGTGTTCTTTTGCTTCAATAAAATCTACTGGAAATAGGAGAGATTTGTAACATTTCAAGTAGAGTAATTTGTAACATCCGTGTTCAGCTGCTTGTTCGAGTGATTCTGGACAAATCCAAGGAATATGGATGTGTTGGCCGGGATCACATTGTGCACTGGACAATCCATAATAAAAAATACCGTAATAAAAACTAAATGTGCTCATTAATATTTAGGCAATTATCTTGAGCGTGAGATAATTTGATCATATCTTTCAAACCTTGTGCTAAAATTGACTTAGTTTATAGGTGGAATGTAACCGGTTAAGTGTTTGGCCGGGTATGGTCAAACTAAACCTTTATTCGGATTATGTGTTCACGGCTTAGGGCGTATCAATCGATGACGCTTATTCCGCCAATGCTCGGCGAAAACTCTTCCTGAGTTTTTCTCCTTAGCCATATCGTTTCCCCGTTGGTATCAATGCCAAATCCAATCTTAATTGGGCTTCTAATATTCAATTACTTCTACCAGACACTAAAAAATCTTTACATCTATCATCTCACTATGGAAAAGTAAGTTAACTTCATCTTTTTTAGAAGATTGATTTGTAGGCCTACTCTAAAGGTTCTGAAAGCTCTATCTTAACGAAATGTATGATAGTCTATTCTAGCGATGTTTGAGCATATTTATGGAATATGGTAATCGATGATTGTTATTAGATGTGGGTGAGGTCTAAATATATACACAGTACACGATCTTTGTACAAGGAAATAAGAATATATGCATATAATTACAACGGTTCCTTCCTTATCTCTATCACACTCCCTCAAGACGAACGGCAAGAGGAGAGTCCAATCTTGAATGATAGAGTTCAAAACCTGGTGCGTGGTAGGGGCTTCGTGAGGGCATCAGCAAGCTGATCTGCGGATGAGACATGTGTAACACGGATCTGGCCACTCTGTACAAACTGACGAACAAAATGGTAGTTCAATGCGATGTGTTTCATTCTAGAGTGAAACACTGGATTAGCTGCCAAGTACGTAGCACCAATGTTATCACAATAGATTGTTGGTGTGGTGATGATAGTGATTCCAAGTTCTAGAAGGAGAGAAGATATGCAACACAATTCAGCTGTGGCAGAGGATAGTGCACGGTATTCGGCCTCGGTGGAAGAACGGGCAACTCTTGTTTGTTTCTTGGATGACCATGCGATGGGGTGACTGCCAAGGTAGACAAGGTAGGCGCTCGTTGAAGTGTAGTCGTCTTTGTTTCCAGCCCAGTAAACATCAGTAAAGGCGTGTAGAGAGGGAGTGTTATTGGCCTCGAGAAATAACCCATGTGATTGTGTTCCAGAGAGATATCGTAGTACCCGTTTCATGGCAGTCCAGTGCTCTATGGTAGGACGATGCATGAACTGAGCCAGCTTGTTAATGGAGAAAGAGATGTCAGGTCGAGTGAGTGAGAGATACTGAAAACTTCCTACTATCGTGTGAAAGTTGGTAGCATCATCAAGCGGGTTCCCAGCAAGTAATGTCAAGGTGGAGTTGGCATCCATAGGTGTGGAGACGGGCTTGGCATCGGTCATGTTGGCTTTGTGGAGTAAATCTGCAATGTAACGATTTTGAGTTAGTAGCAAGCCATCTTTAGAACGAGTGACTTCAATTCCTAGAAAATAAGAAAGGTCACCCAAGTCCTTTAGAGAGAAACAGTTAGATAAAGAAGAAATAAACTGAGAGATGGAATCGGGATTGTTTCTCGTGATGACAATGTCATCTACGTAGACTAGCATGTAGAGGATAACACCATTCTTATTATAGATGAATAGAGATGTGTCAGCTAAGGAGTTCTTGAACCCGGACTGAAGAAGGAAGTCACGAAGCTCATTGTACCAAGCTCTATGAGCTTGTTTGAGTCCATAAATGGTCTTGTGCAAGCGACATATGGCAGTGGGATTGTCCTTGTCTTGAAACCCAGGTGGCTGCATCATGAATACTTCTTCCTTGAGGTGGCCTTGAAAAAATGCATTGTTGACGTCAAGTTGTTGAAGAGTCCATGAGCGAGTCACAGTTGTACTTAGAATAGTTCGGATCGTAGCTGGCTTGACCACCAGACTGAACGTATCTTCATAGTGAATTCTGGGTCGTTGATTGTATCCTTTTGCTACGAGGCGTGCCCTGTATCGATCTATTGTGCCATCTGGTTTGTGTTTGATTATAAACAGCCACCTACAACCAACAATATTAGAGACATTAGTATGATTTTCCAAATCCCAAGTGTGGTTACGAAGTTGTGAATTGATTTCATCAGTCATGGCTTGGCGCCAATGCGGTATCTTGAGTGCTTCAGCTGCTGTCCAAGGAAGAAAATCAGGGTCTAGAGCTACAGTAGTGTGAAGGTTCAACTTCTGTGGTGGTTTCTTGATGCGTTTGCTCCGGCATGGAGATGGTACATGCGGAGAAACAGGGGGCTCTGCTTCCGTTGATTCTAGTGGGGCTATTGATATGTGATGCGTTTCGTCTTTAGATGAGGAGGTACTTGGTGCAGCTTGTACTTGTGGTGAAGTAGAAGTGGACATTGGTGATGCTGGTGTCGGCTGCATCAGAGAAAGCGTAGGTGAGGAAGGTGCTGAGTGTTGTTGAACACTTGACTGATTGGAATATTGTTGTGTTGGTGACTCCATAGCTTCAGAAGATGTGAATGGAGTAATGATTGTTGATAATGGATATGAGACAGAAGGTTGTTCAGATGCTGTGATTTTGTGTGGAGTTTCAAGTGGAGCAGCTATGGCGAAGGGAAAAACATTCTCGTGGAACGTAACATGCCGAGAAGTATAGACCCTAGAAGTAGCCCTATCAAGACAAAGATAAGCACTTTGGGTAATAGAATACCTGAGGAACACACACAGTGTTGATCGAGCATCTAATTTGTTAGTCAAATACGGTTTTAACCAAGGAAAGCATAAGTAGCAAAAACACGTTTGTGAAAATTTGGTGAAGTTCCAAACAAAACTTGAAAAGGATTCTGAAAATCAAGTGTAGGAGTAGGCATTCTATTGATAAGATAGATCGTTGTACCGAACGCGTATATCCAATAGGACTCGGGTAAGGAGGCGTGTGACATAAGAGCTAATCCTGTCTCAACAATATGACGATGACGTCGTTCAGCTATGCCATTGTGTTCAGGCGTGTGGGGAGGACTTGTCATATGAGCAATGCCGTGAGATGCAAGAAAGGTCCAAAGGCCAATGTATTCACCCCCGTTGTCACTATAGAGCGTGCGCATCTTGCTTTGAAACTTGTTCTCAACCAAATTCTTAAACTTGATGAAAGTGCCAAAGACATGAGATTTTTGTTTAACGGATACAACCAAGTATAGCGAGTGAAATGATCAAAAAAATTACATAATATTTAAAACCATCAATAGAAAGTAAAGGCGAAGTCCATACATCAGAGAAAACAATATCAAGAAGACAAGTAGATATCAAGGTCAAATTGGAAAAAGGTAACTTATGCATTTTATTAATTGAACAAGCAGTGCAAGGATGAGCCAGTTTTCACTGGTAACTGAAAATTCAAAACTATCTTTTGAAGAATAGGCAAAGCTGGGTGTCCTAAATGAGAATGCCAATCAGATATGCTAGTTTTTATTGTAGAAGCAAAAGCTAAAGAGGGAGGTTTGGAAGTAGACAGCATTGGCCACTCGTAGGCGCCATCCTTAGGCTTGCCTTCCAGACGAAAGCTCCTGTTTGTAAATCCTATACCTGGAAATACGTTTGAATAAATGTGACAGATACACCGTTAGTTGTACATAATTGAAACACAGAAATAAGATTCTTGTCAAGCGATGGAACACAAAGCACGTTATTAAGTAAACAAGGACGAGTGTAAGAGGGAAAAGAAAGGGAACCTGATTGTGTAATTGGTAATGCGGAACAATCACCAAGTAGCACATCGTCCCCACCACCGCATGGATTATGAGCTGCAAGATTGCCAAGCTCTGAAGTCATGTGATGTGATGCTCCAGAATTTACAAGCCAAGTTGAGGAGTTGGAGAGCATGGCCACATTGGCATGTGGTTGCCAAGTGTTGGGTGCAGGTTGCCACGACTATAACTGAAAATTTTGTTGTTGTTTATTTCCTGGCCATGGAGCAGGTGTGGTACCAAGGACAATGCGGAATTCAGGACAGTATTTGGCACTATGGCCTTGTATACCACATGCTTGACACTTACCAAGGTAAGGTTTGCGATTATACGAGGAGGTGTTCTAACCATATGGATGTAGATAGGTGAGAGGAATGTGCGTTGTTGATGCTGTTGGTGTAGGAGCGTGAGTTGTTGTTATGGTATTGTTGTTGTCGAGGACAAGAGTCAACTACATTAGAAACAATAGGAGAGGGAGAGGCTGACTCGGTAAGAAGAAGCATGGATTCTCGATTGATGAGACGTTCGAAGAGTTTAGTGTAGGAGATAGTACAGTCACGACCACTGATTGCATCTATCTTGGGCTTGTATTCTTCAGGAAGCCCAATAAGAATCTGTTCTACCAAATCTTCATTATCCAGAGGTTTACCCAGCAAGGCAAGATCATTAGCCTTGGTTTTCATCGTACGAAGATAGTCAGCAATAGTCTTTGTGCCCTTCACGCAAGTGCGAATCTGATATTCAATTGGCGGATGTGACCTCAAGTTGGATTGCCAATCGCTTTATTGAGATTGTCCCAAACTTCTTTTGTCCTGGTGGCTGTGGAGACAACAGACTGGACTGGTTGGGATATAGTCCCAATTATTGAGCTGTATAATAGGCGATCCTGACAACGCCATGGAGCATAGGCAGGATATGGTGAGGACTTTGCATCAACAACGAGCATAAGGGAAGGCATGGATGGTGTTCCGTCAATGAACCGTTGAAGTTCATGTCCTTCGAGCAAGGCTCGAACTTGTCTGCACCACATCAGTTAATTTTGAGTTGTGAGTTTGTTAACACTCGAAATGTTAACCGAGAGAAGGGTGGTTTGTGGATTAGTGGGATCAAAGACAAAGACACTTTCAGCTGTGGAATAGTTTGTCATTGTGAAAGAATAAGTATACTAGAGGAAAATAAAATAGAGAAAATTCTGGAATAAAGATAAACAGAGACGTAAGGAGAGGAGAGTTGTCAGCTAGGGCTCACCACAGCCTATTTTCTCCTGCGTTCAGCAACGTTTTAGCTTCCAGAAAGAAACATCATTACACCTATGCAACTTTAAAAGAAATAATTACCTGGTAAGTAATCATTGTCTCTTCCCCCAACAACGGATTTAAACACCTAGTTACCTACAGAAGAGCAGCCAAAACTGCTACATTAGGCACATAATTAAGCTTCGGTTTTAATGGAACACGCAATTGAAGTTTTCAAGACAATGATGAACGTGAAACAAAATGAAACTGGCGGTGAAGTATCACGCTTAACCTGCATGGAGTTGGAACTGTTTCCAAGAGACATAATATAAATCTTTTAGATGATTCCCAATGAGCGTGGCCATAAGAGACACACAGAGCTGGCTATAAAATGGGACCTGCAACTGAGATGACCACAACTAAAACAACAATGAATAGCAACTTAAGACAAGCTCTAAACAGGTTCCATCTTGGGAGGAACGATTCTGGTGGCTTCCTCCCTAACCAAGCTTACGAAGAGACACTTCTCAAGAACAAGAAAAGCCTAGTTATGAAACCACTAAACAAATGGGAACAAAACATTCAGGAACTAGTAGAAGATCTCCCATGTGAATGGAACCTGCAAAATCAAGTTAGCAGCAGATTAATCGACAGGGATCATATCCAGTTTTTCTTCAGCACTGAAGATGACCGTAACGCGGTGCTCAGGTTACAACCCATCCATTTCAATGGCTGGCTGGTTGCCGTGGAAAAGTGGGAGGATCACTCGCTTCCTAGCTTCATGACATCCGTCCATATATGGGTTCAAGTGATCAATCTCCCCTTCCAATACACCTCGGAGGAAACCATCAGAATCATTTGCAATGATATGGGTGAAGTGATTCAAGTAGACATCCAAGAGGGCTCTATCAAGAAACCATTACTAGCCAGAGCCAAAGTCAAATTCGAGTTTAGGAATCGACTCAAATTCTACAAACCTATGCATTGCGAGAATGGGGATGCCTTTATGGTGGAATTTGTCTTCGAGAATGTATCCAGGCTCTGCTTTAACTGCTAGAAACTGACTCATAATACCTGCTTCTGTGGATACACTCCTTTGGCATCGGACTATCTGGTTCCACCGACATCAAATGGAAACACAGAAGATCTTCAGGCGACGGAGAATCAATCGGAGGATGATTTCTCACCACTATCAGACTCCATTGCCACCCAGGCCCCCTTCATAAATACTATCACTATCTCTCCTGACCTACAGGTAACATCTTAGTCAAAGACGTGATCAACAATGGCGCTGATACTTTCATGTCGGATGTCAACATACTGCCTCAGAACATGGATCCTACTTTCCAAAACCAAGGTAGAAATGACAGCCAATCTTCGATGAACGTCGATAGGGAATCACGGCAAAACGGGAGCTCCAAAGCTCGGTGACGGCAAAACCATCGATTTTTATTTCAGTATTAGTATTATGGGCTTTCCACCATTATCTTTCTCTTATTATTGGGCCTATTTCTCTTTAAGTATTATCTTGTTTGTCCCTCTTTTGGCTACTTTTAGGGTCTGACATGAATCTATTGTGGGTCTCATGTAATGCTGCCCAGTAGCTCCTTTTGTTTTAGTAATGAAAGTACTCTAATTTTGAGAAAAAAAAAAAGAAGAGAATTTAGTTTGGAGAAGAAGAATGATAGCGGCGGAAGAGAAAGAGAGGAGAAAATAGGTTAACCCTATTTGATTCTGATACCATATGAAGTATGGTAATCGATGATTGTTATTAGATGTGGGTGAGGTCTGAATATATACACAGTACACGATCTTTGTACAAGGAAATAAAAATATATGCATATAATTACAACGGTTCCTTCCTTATCTGTATCAATATTATGGGGATGATTTTTTTGGCTACGAGTTTCTCTTATGAGACTGTCCAAAAATCACTTTAATTGGAAGCTAGTTAGACACAATAATTATTTATCATGCACATTAAATTCTTCCTTTTATTTTCATTTAGTTATCCTTTATTAATGTTTGTATGTATTTCAAACATACTACACATTTGTAAGCTATAAACGAAATACACCCCATTCTGTCAAAAATAAAATAAATGATATGTATATAGTAATAGAATAAGCTCTGTGAATAAAGAAACTCTGTTTTGAAATATAGCAATATCTCATTAAAATCAGTTATAAAATAAATATCTTTTTATCTAATTTATTCCAAATAGTACATACATTATTTAGAACTACTTTTGGACGAAATTATAACTGAAATTACTTACGTTTTTTCTTTCTTCTAGCCATCATGATGTAAGTGTAAGACTATTCTAGAAAAACTATTAATCAAAATTAAATTACTTCACAACTATATCGAACATTTAAAGTCATAAATTTATTTTTAATATATTTTGAAGTCATACAAAGTCGCCTCATGTGTTTGATAATATAATTGTACAACTTATCTAATTTCGGTTGAATGATTTCTTGGGAGCTTCCTACGATATATTTCATTGTTCATTAGCTTATCATACATGATAATTTTAAAGCTGCTCTTATATATTACTTTGCTTACGAAGCTTCTATATTCTTTGTGGCATATTAAATAAAAATATTGTGTTTCAGACGATAAACCAACCACTCTCGTTGAATTGAATACATTTAGGTGGACTAATAGTCTCTACAAATCAAACATGTGGTCGTATATACACATCTAATAACCTGAATTTGAAATTGTATATTTATAAGTAGAGTTATGTGGTACCTGGATCCTAAAACATGTGTTTATTAATGTGCACGTACATGTATAAACTTTTTTGTGTTTGTTTTGTAAGAATATAATTTTAACATCGTAATGTTCTATACCGCACTAATGAAGGGCAAACTTTAAATATAACGTTTTCTGTCATGTGGATTTCAGCACGAACTATAGGACAATGTATAATCCTATACAAAATGTCTAAAATTTTTAAATAAACAATCTGAACTTTAAACTGTGGACCATAATCAACACTAACTGTTAAAAATGCTAGTCAACAGTTTAATCTCCGTTATATGACACGTATACTGTAAAAAAAAAACCATTTTCAAACCGAACTTCTTTTAGAGTCTCGATGTCAAATAAAATAAAATAAATATAATAAATATAGCATAAAAAGAAAAACTTAAATTATATTAATGTATAAAATTTATTACCATTTCTATAAATAATATTTACAAAATTTATAAGAGTAGAATTTAAATTAAATAGATAAAAGTTATATGTAAGAAAATATAAATATTTACATATAATATATCAAAATTATAGTATACATATATTCTTTATATATACAATCTGAAATCTATAAATTCTCAAAATTAATCAAAATCTGAGAGAAAAGTGATTTTCAAAAGATTATAACCCACACATTAACAAAAAATCAGTTTTAAGATATAAAATTTGAAATCTATATATTCTCAAAACTAATTAAAATATTGTGAAAAGAGATTTTCCAAAAGCTATGACCCTCAATTTTACCAAAAATGAGAGTTTAGGCCAAAAATTAGAAATCTATAAATTCTGAAATTAATGAAAAATGGAGTGAAAATTATTTTCTAAAGGTTATAGACTAATTTTGAAAAATCACTTTTAACCCAGTTTTTGATTAATATTGGGAATTTATAAATTTTAAATTGTAGTTTTTATATATAATTTTTATCAAATTAAAGTTAAATTCTACTCTTATAATTTTTTTAAAAATTAGTTGCAGAAATGGTAATAAAGTTTATACTTAATTTTTTCTTTTATGTTATATTCATTATTTTTATTTTATTTTATTTGAAATTGGCACTCTAAAAGAAATTTGATTTGAAAATAACCATCTTTCGTACTGTACATGTGTACTATAACGGTTATTTAGCGGAGATATAACCGTTGACTAACATTTCTAACTGTTAATGTTGATTTTGGCTCATGTTTTAAAGTTCATATGGTTTATTTAAAATTTTAGACACTTTTGTGTAGGATTATGCACTGCACTATACATCATATTGAAATCAGTACGATACAAAAAGTTTGGTTTGAAAATGGCATTTTCCCCGGTAATAATCAGAACATTCTTGTGGTTGAATAATCTATCAACGAATGATTTGTGTCTTCGATAATCTATTAACAATTATATGTTATAGGGGGTAGAGATCTTAATTTTTTTGTTAAGAGGATTTGGTAAAGCTGTAGGGTAGTTAAAACGTTAATGAATTGATTTGTGTTTGATATAATTTTTATACGTCATTAAACGTTGAATAGAATAGAAAAATGAATAGGCTAGGGTTTAGAATATAGTGATAATATGTTCTAAGTAGTTTTATTAGTGTTGTAGCATTATTGTCATATTCATAGTGTATATGACAATTTTGGAATGATAAATAATAGTAAAATGTAAATTGAATGTTAAGTAAATAAAGGTATATATATTTACTTTATCCATCATTTCCATGTAAATACTTCACAATATATGAACTTCCGTCGATTCGTACAAAAGATTAAATAAAGTATGAATGTGAATAAATTTTCCGGAATAAAATCAAGCGAAAGGAAGATAAATATATAAGAATATGTGAAAGTATAATGTGAAAGAGAAAGAAAAACTTGTTATAAACAAGAGTCAAATATGTCGTCCTTATTGGCACTAAAATAGTTAATATTAATAAGGAGGAAAAACGTGACGATGAGGCTGACGTATAAACATATCTATACAACATAAATCCACTTATATAATCTCATCAACTATATAACATCTATTGCATTCAATTTACATTCAACACAACATTTATTTCCAATCATCATCTCTCTCTACCTCAGCAACAAAGATGGATACATCAAGAATCCGATGCTTTATTATCTTAGTTCTCACTATCCGCTTTATCAATTTCTCGTGTTCAAGAGCTGCAACAGATCATAGAGAAGTTGGTAAGCTACACTTAAAAATAATTAGATTATGGGTTTCTCCTTTTAATCAATTGGCAATAACTAGAATTACCCATATCTCTTATATATTAAAGTAGATTTTTTGTCTTCCGAATGTGAGGCAGTTTCAAGATGTGAGTGAAATTTCTTCCAAACTCACAATCTCAAAGATACCGGAAATGTTATTGTTATTAGATTAATTTGGAGAAATGTTTACGATTTGTTATACAATCTTCCAAAACTCCATAAAATCACATATTTAAAATATATCCAATAACAATACTTTTGATTCTGTTTATAAAAACCATTAGCTCAGTAACATTAAATTTTAATAGATTTTAGAAATTCATATTTAAGTAACAGGTGATTTGTCACAGTAAAAACAAGTCACTTAATATTTAGTCAGTACACTCCATGTACATAATATTTAGTCAGTACACTCCATGTACAGTAGAAAGCATGTAATTGAACATAGTGAAAAATTTAAAACTTTTTTAAGTCATCTTGACTTAGTTTTATTATTGTTGAACATAAGAATGAGTTATAATTCCTCTGTTTAGTTTTAGTTAATGTTTTAGAAACAAAATTATTTCATTTTAGTTGATGTTTTCAGATTTTTATGCAAAATTTATTATGTTGTAGTATTTTTTTACTGTTTGAATTCTGCACATTAATTTGTGGTTGGTTAGATTTTTTTATAATTTTTTTGATAAAATAAAAAAATTAATTTATCTTAACCTGTGTAAAAATTCTAAAACATCAACTATAATAAAACAGAGGAAATATATCTTAAGTCGTCTTGATTTAATTTTATTCTTGTGTTTGTAATTTGTGATTTGCCTTATTTGGGTTTTGTGCCGAGTGATATGTTTATCTTCAAACATAATAATATATTCCATATTTGTATTCTGCATATGTTCTCTATATTAAGGCTATAACTAGAATTGGAAAATTCCTCAATTCTACAACATTTTCCATTCTTCAGTTACCAGTCTCATTTTCTTATTCTTCCACAAATTCCACAATCTTTATTTTTTATTAATATTTAGTGTTCTATTTACATGTGCACACTTATATCATCAATTGTTTTTTTTGTCAACAAGTGCATCAACAAAGCCCGATCCATAGTTTAGGACACACCCTAAAATCTCTTTTTATTCTACTAGTGTAGTAGAGAAGAATCGAACTCCGGTGTCTTGAGTCATTAGCTGGATCATCCTAACCACCAGACTGAGAGTAACTCGACATCATCAATTGTTATCTTTCTCAGTTTTTTTTTATTTTCTTTGTTTTCATTGTTGATGCTCGAATTTGTTCAGATCCAAGTTCAACAATATACAAATGGAAAGTTTAGACCATAGAAATTATATTGTATTAATCAGATTTCTTATGCCCTTTTGGCTTTGTTTTTCCTTTGTATTTATACATGGCCTTTATTAATTACAATCGAATCATCATTTATATTGATTGGGTCCGACTTTTCTTTTATTGCTTCATTTCCCTTGATTTTCTCAGCCCGTTAATTCTGTAATTGATTCACTCAATCAGCTCGTCAATCCCGCGTTTTTTACCAGTCACCTCATATGTTACTTCAGGCCGCCGAGTTCCACTTCGCGCGTTCTGGGCCAGGCCTCAAAATAGGCTTACCTTTGTCTTGACGGGCTTATCTTTATTTGGGTATCACCAATTGGCCCCCAAATCTTTGTCAAATCTGAATGATTTGACAGAAGATTCTAGTTTTCTTTTTCCCGCAATTTTTCTTCTTCCTTGATCGTTTGTCCGCTTTTCTAGGTTTCTGCTTTAAAAACCATCTGCGTCTGTGGCCGAGCTCGCATACTTTCACAGTTTTCAAGGTAAGTCTTTTCACATTTTCATGTTTCTGTGTTACTCTTTTTTATCATTATTCCTTTTTCTTCATAACTTCCATTCTCAACTGCTTCCTTTTCTCTCTCTTATCTGCTATTTTCTCTCTCGTCTCTCTTTCTCTGTTCTTCAACCTTTTCTACTCTCATCTCCGATGGCTCCCCGTACTTCGATCGGTAATCCCTCCAAGACTCGATCTTTCACCGGGTCTGAACGATCCTCGAAGAAAGATCGTTCTTCTGCTGGTGCCTCTACAAGTTCCGCGTCTCGTCACCTCATCTTCTCGGTGACCGACTTGGAAGCCTTCCGCGTCCGGCATCAGGTGCCGAATGCTATTAATCTCTGGTTGCCTCCTACTTTTCTTCCGGCTTACGGCCTGATATCGTCTTCTTATTTTGACGATTGTCATCTTTCTTTTCCTCTTCCTGAAACGCTCTTACTTCTTCTTAGTTTGCTAGGACTTTCTTTCAAGCATGTCGTCCCAAATTTGCTCTGTTCTATGATCGCTTCTTTGCTTCTCGCTCGCGAAGTCGGCGAGACGCTGTCTCCGGGGGTTTTCCTCCAACTTTTCTCTGTTTGTCGGGCTGGACCTCGCCCGTTTTTCTATGCTTACCCTAATCCGAATGCCAAGTTCCTTGATGGACTAATGGTCCGTCAGGACGGCTGGTCGGAGAAATCTTTCTGTTTTAAACTCTGTCAAGAGTCAACCGGGGCTTTCCCTCCCGATCAGTTTCTGGACTCTAGTGATTCTGCTTGTGGTCTGATTCTGCACTTCTTATTGCGAGCTACGTTTCGTGATGTCGCGATGTAAATAACACATTTTCTTGTTTGCAGTTTCCTTTGACCCCGTCCTTTCACCTGAAGACTTGTCTACTTTGGTGGCGAAGTTCAAACTGGTCGGCTGTAGTTGGGGGTCGTTTAACCAACAGAGGGTTTGTTCTGCTTTTTCATCGGTGATCCCTCTTGCGTACCCCATGACTCAATCTCCTTCTCCTCGTCGTTCTGGTCGAGCTGGCTCTTCTGTGCGCGCTGGTTAGTTTTTCTCTTTTTCCCTCTTCTTTTATGGAATGCCTTCCTTTTGATATTTCTGGCTGGTACGGTTCAATCTCTTTTAGTTGTTATCCCCTGCTGGTTGAAGTCTCGTATTTTTATATCTTTAGACTCACGTCATCAGTCTGGGGCATTTGCTTGCGATGACGTGTTGAGCCATCATCAGGGTGGCGACTCTCTGGTGTTCCCGATTTGCGATACTGATGTTCCTCTCGATACTACAGGATCGATCCCGTCGGGTGAATCTTCTTTGGTGAGTAGGAGTGGCAAGGAGCCAGTCCGTGCTCAGTCAACTCGTCCTCGTCCTTTGCTTTCTGGCAGCGAGCACCCAGCCAAGCGGGCTCACGATGTTCTGGGTACATCCTCTGTGAATCCTCGCTATTCGTAGTTGTTCAACTATACCCATGATCATCCAATCATGGAGGATCCGGTTAAGTTGTCTGAGATTGTTCACCGCATGGTACCTCGGGGTTACGGGCTTCCTTCCTTAGATTGCATGGCTTCCAAGGATTCGTACATTGAGCTAGAGGGGTCTCTTGGAATGGTAATTCTTGATCTTTATATTTGTGGTGGTCCGTCATGATGAGTTTATTACTATATTCGTAAGTCTTTTACCTTCTTTCAGCTTATGGGCGCGTTAAACAAGCTGATCGGTGGCTTTGAGTCGGGCTCCTTGCTTGGTGCGACTCCAAACTCGGTGGGATCTTCTTCTCATGTTTTGTCAGATTCAGTGCGTGTCCTAAATGATGCGGTTGCAGCTTGAGAGGCTGAGGTCGTCAAACTCCAAGCCGAGGTGGATAGCACGAAAAGGAAGTTGGTTGCTACTCGCAAAGAGGCCGACTACGCTCTTAAGACGCTGGCCCTGGAGCGCCACCAATGGAAGAGTTATCGCGAGAGGGCGGTTGCTCGGGCCAAGCAGAAGAAGTCTAGTGCGATGAGGAGGAAGTTAAAGAAGTTCGTCGCTGGCGTTCGGAATAAGTTTGACCGCCTGAGGAAGTTCGCCGATTATCAGATCGTAAAGTCGCGGGCAGAGCTTTGTTCCGGACTCCACGAAGAGATAAAATCCAGGGTTCGTTCTGCTGACACCCTTACCTTGGGTGCTGAGAAGGATCGCCTCGCTCTAGAGGCTTACGAGGACGGTGTGGACGACTGTCTGAATTCGACTCCAGACATGAATACTTCCCTTCTGACTCTGATGAAGGTCCCAACAGCGATGTGGATTACGTCCCCCTTCCTTGCTTGGGTGGTTCCAGTGATTCTTAGGAACAATTTCTCTCTCCTTTTTTTATATTATTTGCTTCCTTTTATCTTCTGTATTTCGGTTGTTGCTTGAACCTTTTAGTTATTTTTGCTCTTGGGTTATCCAAATCTTGGACTAGTGGGCCGTTTGTCCTTTTATTGTTTGTTTTATCATTTAAAGCGCGCTTTTGTTGTCTTTATACTTTTTTTTCTGGCCAGTTTTTTTTGTGGAGATCCTCTCTTCTTTGTCCACGAGATTATTATTTATTTGTTTGAATCTCTTTTATCGTTTGCGCTTTATCCCGCTTGAAAAATCTTGCGGGACAAATTTCGGAGTTCCCGACTTAAGATGTTGGCTTTGGATAGTTTACAGCCATGAAGTTTTTTGTTGTCCTCTTTGTTAGACAGAGCGGGGTAATTCTTAGTCATCCTGGTTTATGCGATCGAGTCCGACTTGTTGTGAGCTTGCCTCGTCCACTCTTCCTCAGGGAGATCCCAACCGCTCGTTTGAAGTTAATCTCAACGGCTAGATTACTGGGAATTTGGTAACTACTGGTTTCCCTGGTTATAGGTTGTCGTTCGTTTGATAACTTCTCGTCTCCCTTGATTCGATTACTTTTGACGCTTACTTTATTTAGTAGGTATTCTTCTTCTCCCTTTTCTGTTTGGACTTACTTTGTTTTACGATTTTTCAATCTTTTGCTGTACTTTTTGCTTTTTGTATGAGCCTTTCCTCTCGTTCTAATCTTTCATCTAGAAACTTCATGGCTCAGTGCTTAAGCCATTTATGTTACCGAGTGTCATCTCTGCTACCCCATGCCTAGTTCTCTTTTTTCAATCCTTCACTCTTTGAATCTCTCTTTTGGTCAAATGTGTCCATCGTTCTTCGTGTCGTCTTTGCTCTCTTAGTTCGTGGTGCGGAGGTCGGAGTCTCAATTGGGGCTTACGAGCTCCTCATATTTTATACTGTCAAACGGAACCCAAGTTCTAAGACAGTGTATCTCTTGAATCGCGATTCTCTGAGGGTTCTCGATGGTCTTCCCGGAAAAGACACGCATTGGATGCCGAAGTGTTTTCTCTTCAAGCTTTCCTCGGACTCGATTGGGGAGTTTGACCTCAGTTACATTATTCGCAATTGGAGAGATAAATCTGGTCAATCATACTTATTTTGTTGTTTGTTTTCTTACCGTCAATTTTTTCTTTTCTTACTCTTCTCCATTTTGTAGAGTATCCCAGCCCCCATCTTTTTGACGCCGCGTCTATTATTCTGGACAAGTTGAGAGACGGCAAGGTGCATTGGGATTCCTTTTCTGCTGTTCGAATAAGACGTCATCTTACTTCCGCGGGCTCATTCCCGGGGATCCTGTTCGTAGGTTTTAGGTGTCTGTTCCATTTACGATTCCTTTTGTTTCCTGCTTCATATGCATGCCTTTGTATTTTGATGCACAGCTAGGCAAACTTCTGCGTCTTCTATACATGCTCGCGCTTCCACAACTTCTCGTGCGCCTCGACAGTCTGAGATGCCTATTTTGGCTCCTAAGAGGAAGAAAATTGTTAAGGATCAGAAGCCTAGTCGGGATGATAGCTTCCAGCTCCAGGGCGTTGGTGGTTCCTCCCAAGTGCCGGCTTCTCACCCGACCTCCGACTCCGAGGTAGCACCTCTCGCTAAGCGTTCGCGACGCGATAGGCAGTCTGTGATTCCATCCGGTCTTCCCCTGGGTCCTACTACTACCGGGCTGCACCTTTCTGAGAATCTGCTCGGGGTGGCTTCCTTTTTGAACCAAAACGAGGCTGCCTTTGTCGACCGTATATCTTGGCGGGGTAAATTTGAGGCCGTTCTTGCATTACAAACTCGGGTTCGTGACCCTTTCTTCTTTTGTTTTGTCTGGTTTTTTGTTGTGACTACCGTGGTCATAATGTTGATTGTGGTTGCATCCTTCCTTTCCTTTCTTTTTTTAGGCGACTGACGAGATAAAAAATGCCGTCTTTACCCTGGAGACTAAGCTCATGAATTCTCGCTCGAGCGAGAAATTCGAGGACCTCCGGGCTCTGAACTCTAAGCTTGAGGAGAATCTCAAGACTGAGAGGGCAAAAAATGAGTCTCTCGGGGAGGAAATGAAGGTGCTTTCCTCGCGGCTCTCCACCATCTCGGAAGAGAAAGAGCTGAAATCTCGAGAGGTCGAACTCTTGAGGTCTCGCAATAGCGACATCGCTGCTCAGGTCCATGTCTTGCAGGAAGATAAGAAAGCTCTCGATTCTCGCTGGCGGGAGGTGCTTGAGTACGTTTCTGGGAAGTGGTCTCGTAAGGGCGCGGAGTGTCAGGTAAGTATCGACATTCGGGAGTTTGAGTCCAACCTCGTGCTTATCGACGAGCTCGAGTCTGACAACTTTGATCCTGTCAACGAGAGGGCCTCACTTCAGGAGAAGCTGGCATCGGCTAGAGCGCTCTACAAGGAAGAACCTGAGCTAATCGTGAACGAGCTTCCTTTCCCAGATTTATTCCCTTGAGCTAAAACCGCGGTCGAAGCTCCTCCTCTGGTGGATCCCTCCAGCTACTTCATTGAAGGCTCCTCTCCCCCCAATGATCCTACAGCCGTTATCGGTGATCCGAAAGACTCCGTCGTTGATGTCGTCCTCAAGGGTTCTACTACTGATGAGGTCTCTGGATCCGACGCTTGTACTGCGGACCCTGTGCAAGGGGATCGAACTTAGGATGCTCTTCTCCTTTATTTATTTTGTATTTCCTTTCCTTTTTAGATTAAACTCTTTATGTAATTATGACGTTTGCTTTCTATTGTTTCGTTCTTCCTGTTTAAGAAAATATTTTATTAGAAGGGACTAGACTCATCTATATACGAGCTGCCTACGTATTCCTCCATCGGAATCAAGCCCAAGCGTAGTTCTCAGTTACAAATTCAGACATAATAATATTTTAAGTTCATTATGTTCCAAGGACGTAGCTCTATTTTTCCTGTTCGAGGATGTCAGAGTCGGTAGACTCCGTCACTTAGCACGCTCGAAATTTGGTATGGCCCTTTCTAGTTTGTTCTCAGCTTCCCGGCATTTAGCTCTTTTGTGTTTTGGAACACCTTTCTGAGGACTAGGTCTCCTTTGAACCGTTGTGTCTTTATTATGGTGTTGTAAAACTTTGCTACTACTTGCTGGTAATTCTGTGTTCTTAGGGCGGTTTGGTAGTGTTTTTTGTCTATTGTATCGATATAACTTCCAGAGCTTCGTCGTGTTAGGTTCGTCGATCATCCCCCTTCTTAAACTCCGGACGCTTAGTTCAGTTGGAACTAACGTTTCGACCCTGTAAGTCAGTGTGAACGGGCTTTCCTTAGTTGCTCTTCGCGGGGCAGTTCTGTATGCCCTTAATACTGACTCTAGTTCTTCCGACCAGTTCAATTTCTTTAAATTTAGCTTTTTATTCAAATTTGAAAGTATCGTCTTGTTGGTGGCCTCTGCTTGTCCGTTTCCCTGTGGGTACCAGGGCGTCGACGAGGTCAGTCGGATTTCAAGTTCTTTACATAGGCTTTTTACCTGTTGCGAGACGAGATTCGTCCCATTGTCGGTGACGATTTCTCCTGGGATTCCGAATCTACAGACGATATTTCTCCAAATGAACTCCCAGACTTGTGGCCCTGTTAATTGCTAGAATGGTTCTGCTTCCACCCATTTGGTGAAGAATTCGGTCGCGATGAGGATGAAACGAGATCACTTCCTACCGGAGGATTCTAGTGGTCCGACGACATCCATGGCCCAGCGCATGAACGGGTATGGGATTACCATTTTCTTTTTTTTGCTCGGAGTGTGTATGAAGGGTGCTTGATGCTGGCATTTCTGGCATCGCTTCGAGTAGTCATCGCTGTCCCTTATCATAGTTGGCCAGTAATAGCCTTGCCTTTTGATTTTGAACGCCAATACTTGCCCGTCGGAGTGATTCCCACAAACTCCTAGGTGTACCTCGGCCAATATCTGAGCTGCTTTGTCATGAGTTGTGCATAGGAGATATGGTCCCGCTATGCTTCTTTCGTAGAGTCGCTCCTTTATAATGCAAAATCGGGCGCTCTGCATTTTCAATTTCCTTGCCTCCCACCGATCTCGTGGGATCGTCCCGTGTGAGATGTACTGCATAATAGGAATCCACCAGTTGGGGGTCGCGGTGATTCTGGCTTCGTGTCTTTTGCTTGTCGTTATCCTCTTCTTGCTGCGTTACAGCTAACACTTCTCCTAGCATTTCTATACTGGTTTCTCCAAATACTCTACCTGAATCACTCTCCTTGTTAAAGGTTCTAACGTTGATGTGAGCGCTGCCAGGGCGTCTGCCGCCGTGTTTTCCGCCCGAGGTATTCTTTCCAGTTCAAATTTTTCAAATTGGTGCGCCGTATTCTTGACTAATTCCAGGAATGCATTTATTCTGGCTATTCTTTGCCTCGTATTCATTGTGATATTGGCTAGTAACCAGTTGGGAATTTTTATATGCTTGTAGATGTTTTACTCCCATCACGGGTGCAATTCGTAATCCTGCGAGTAAGGCTTCATATTCAGCCTCGTTGTTTGACGCTTGATAGCCTAATCGGCAGGAGTCCTCGATTAAGTCCTCGCTGGGCAAGGTTAATCCCAGTCCGTACCCCAATCCGTTGCGAGAGGATGATCCGTCGACGTGTACCATCCACGGCTTTTGGTCGACTTCCATGTTCTCCGTTCCTCTGTAGATTTCGACAACAAAATCCGTGAGAACTTGTGACTTTATGCTCGTTCGAGGTCGATACTCGATGTCGTACTCACTAAGTTCGATCGCCCATTTGATCAATCGTCCCGACTTGCTGGGGCTATGGAGGATTACGCGCAGCGGTTGATTCGTCATCACCGCGATGGTATGCGACTAGAAGTAAGGACGTAGTTTCCTTGTGGCTACTATCAGCGGGAGAGCTATCTTCTCTACTAGTGGGTATCACTCCTCAGATTCCGATAAGGACTTACTTACATAATATACGGGTCGCTGCTCTCTAGCTTCTGACCGGTCTAGGACCCCGCTTCTGTCATTGATACTGCAAGGTAGAGGTAAAGCTCTTCCCCTTCTTCCGGTTTTGCTAAGATCAGCGGTGTTGCTAGGTAGGTCTTCAGCTGCTTAAAGGCCTTTTGGAATTTATCATCCCATACGAATTTCTTGTTGTCCTTGAGTAACTTAAAGAACGGCAGACATTTGTCGGTTGAGCTTGACACAAATCGGTTGAGTGCCGCTATCCTTTTTGTCAGCTGCTGGACTTCCTTATTTGTGCGAGGTGAACACATATCTATTAACGCGTTTATCTGGCGTGAGTTGGCCTCTATCTCTCTTTTTGTACTAGGTACCCTAGGAATTCACCGGATGACACTCCGAATGTGCACTTAGCCGGGTTGAGCTTCATTCCAAACTTGTTGAGGATATCGGAGCATCTCCGTAGCTGTCTGACGTGGTCCCTTGCATCGGCTGACTTGACCAACATGTCGTCAATGTACACTTCCATGGTTTCACCCAATACCTCTGCAAACATGAAGTTCACCAACCGTTGGTACGTTGCTCCTGCATTTTTGAGTCCGAATGGCATTACACGGTAGCAGTAGGTCCCTTGTTTGGTTATAAAAGATGTTTTTTCTTCGTCATCCGAGTGCATGAATATTTGATTGTATCCCGAGAAGGCGTCCATGAATGACATCAGTTAATTTCCCGCAGTCGATTCCACCACTCTGTCGATTTGTGCGAGCGGGTAGCTATCCTTCGGGCATGCTTTATTGAGATCGGTGAAATCCACGCACATTCTTCATTTGCCATTCTTCTTTCGCACTACTACTGAATTTGCCATCCAGTCAGGGTACTTAACCTCTCTTATCGCTCCCATCTTTAGTAGTCTTTCTACGTCATCTCGGACTGCTTTGGCTTTATCAGGCCCGAGTTTTCTTCGTTTCTGTTTGATTGGTTTGTAAGTTCGGTCGATATTCAGCTCGTGTGTCATTACCGACGGGTCAATTCCCTTCATATCTTGCGGGGTCCAGGCGAATGTTTTCATGTTTTCTTTGAGGAAATTCTCCAGGTCTTGACGGATCTCTGGATCTAAGTCTGCTCCGATGGTTAGTTCCCGGTTGGGGTGATCTGGATCGACGTTTATCTTGATGGTTCTGATTTCGTCAGGCCCTTGGTTGGCGAGTTCTCCTATCATTTATCCGGTGGTGGGCGGTTTGTTGGTTAATTGCTACAAAGCATGGCCCCGGGTTCGTTTGAAGTTTTCATGGTAACATTGTTGTGACGCAGACTGGCTACTATAAACGACTCCTTGGCTGTTGCTCATCGGGAATTTAACGCATTGATGGTACATCGAAGCTACTGCTCTCATGGCGTAGAGGCAGGGTCTCCCGAGGATTGCATTAAAGGGTGCTGGTGCGTCCATTACTACGAAGTTTGTTATCATTCTGATTCCGGAGGCGATCACCGGTAATTGGATCGTTCCCATCATCATTTTGGTGTTACCGGAGAAACCTGTTAAGGTTGTTTTTGCTCCAACCTGCTCGCTTTCCTCCAGACCCATCCTCTTAAAGGCGTCGTAGAAAAGCAGATCGACGGAGCTGCCTGTGTCGACTAGGATCCTTGCCAATTCTACTCCCCCACGTCAAGCTCGATTATGAGCGCGTCGTCGTGAGGTTTGTCGAGATGTGCTGTTTTGCTTTCCCTGAATGTTACTACTGCCGAGTCATTTTTCCAATTTGTGTTTGAACTTGGAGGTCGCGTCTCTGCTTTTCGTTGATGTGCTTTTATGGAGTTAATTGAACTTCCGCACAACTTTGACCCTCCTATGATGACTCCGACTCGAGGTTTTGTAATTGCTTCCTTGTTTTCACCTACCTCCACGGTCTCCTCTTCTTCGGCGGAGTTTCTATCTCGCTTTTTCCGTTTTCCATCATTTTTCCATTCCTTTCTCATTTCTTCCTCCCATTTTCCTTCTTCCTTGAGCCGTTTGACCTCCTTGCATTCTTCCAGTGTGTGGCCGTGTGTTTGGTGGTAATCGCAGTATTTTGTCATATCCAGCGGTCTTCTGCTTCTGAATTTCCTGACTGAACACGAATGACGACTGGACGTAACCTTATTGTTCTGGTTGTTACTTTGGATTTTGCTTGTTTTTGAGTGCGCTTTGGATGCGTCCTTCTTTTTGAAGCGCTTTGCCGGTTCCTTAGGATGCCTGAGCTCGGATCTCTGCTCCTCCCAGTTGATAAAGTCAGTCGCTTTGTGAAATGCTTCATCTAGCAAGTTAGGAGGTAGGATTGTCAGATCTTGGCTAAAAGTTGAGGCTTGCCATATTCCTCTTTTTAGCGCGATTAAAGCCATGTCGTCAGGCACATTAACGCTTCTTGATTTCATTTCCTTGAAACGGGCTATGTACTCGCGAAGTGGCTCGAACTTCATCTGAGTTAAGTTGAGCAGGCTGTCAATGGTGGTGCGGTTCTCTATGAATATAGAGTAATGTTTTAAGAACACCTCCACAAGCTGCTCGAACCCGTCTATGGATTCTTTAGGTAAGGTCGAGAACCAGTCCAGAGCTGGTCTGACTAGGTTTTCGGAAAAGAATCTGCAAAAACATGCGTCCCTTTCATCTCCTTCGAGGTGAGTCCTGTTAGCCGCCAGCCGGAATGACTTCAGGTGCGCTATAGGGTCCGTATTCCTTGAGTATTGTGGGAAATTCTATGTTTCCCTCATCGCAGATGCGGGCCCCAGTGATTCTTCTCGTAAAGGGCGTATGTCGAGTTTGCTCAATCACGTATTGAATTTCAGGTACCGTAGATATCGCACGGTGTAGCTCCGATCGAATGCTTGCGTATTCCTACAGTGTTTTCTTCATGATTCGTCGGATCTCGTCTATTCCCAAAATATCTTCTTCCTGGTATCTGCTCTGGGGCCCGTCGTCTGGCGTGGTAGTCCGTTGGATTTCATTTCGAAGATCGCGGCATGCTACTTCCGCCTGGGCCAGTCGGTCTTTTAAGGCTCTTACCTCGGCTAGGTTTGTTGGGGATTNGGATTCTTTGCGCACTTCTTCTTGTGAGATGGTTTCATCGTGTTGCTCCCGAACTAAAGGGTTTTCCCAGGCCACTGGTCGATTCGTTCTGTCCCCTGTTTCTGGTGCACGCGTCCCTTGCAAGATTCCGTTGGGATGCTCTCTGGGGACGGTAATCTGTCTGATGGTGTTTCTAGAGTTTCTAGCCTCCGTGACCATTTCCTGGAGCTCTACGAGCTGTCTCCTGAATTCCTCCTCTTGTCGTCGGACTTGGAGGTGCAGCTCTCTATTTCTTAGTTTGCTTTGCCGCACCTGTTCCATTGTCGTCGAGGCCATCTCTCTTAACTCCAAAATTGTGCGAGATTGTCGCTGATACATGGTTGTTCGAGATGGCTCCGTCAGGACAATGTCTCCTGAGTCATAGGTTGCTTCAAGTTCCCCGTGTTCCCTTGTTTGGTTTCC
Organism: Lepidium aucheri; assembly: GCA_900406435.1. Taxonomy (NCBI): domain Eukaryota; kingdom Viridiplantae; phylum Streptophyta; class Magnoliopsida; order Brassicales; family Brassicaceae; genus Lepidium; species Lepidium aucheri. The sequence goes on along the minus strand of OVBA01000035.1, from coordinate 24,231 downwards.
AGTGACGTCCCCCGAAGTCCCTATGTCTCTCATCTTCTGGTATTAAGTTTTGACCTTCCGTTTGTTTTCGCTCGTTGAGATGTGGCTATGATGATTGATGCACGGTCCCCACAGACGGCACCAAATTGTTGATGCTCGAATTTGTTCAGATCCAAGTTCAACAATATACAAATGGAAAGTTTAGACCAGAGAAAATATATTGTATTGATCGGATTTCTTATGTCCTTTTGGCTTTGTTTTTCCTTTGTATTTATACATGACCTTTATTAATTACAATCGAATCATCATTTATATTGATTGAGTCCGACTTTCCTTTTATTGCTTCATTTCCCTTGATTTGTGCAGCCCGTTAATTCCGTATATGATTCACTCAATCAGCTCGTCAATCCCGCGTTTTTCGCCGGTCACCTCGAATGTTACTTCAGGCCCCCGAGTTCCACTTCGCGCATTGTGGGCCAGGCCTCGAAATGGGCTTACCTTTGTCTTGACGGGCTTATCCTTATTTGGGTATCACCATACATATAAATACTATTATTCTTTTAAAAATATCTAATTAATTAATTTAGATACAAAATCTTATTTTAGGTATTTTATATTGATTTATTATTCAGTCCTTTTGGTTTCAATTTTTAGACACAAAGATCTAGATCATTTTCGGTTATTTAAGCGATTTCTGTCGAGTTTGGTTTCTTTTAATTCAGATAAATTTTTAGTTCGGTTCTATATTCATGATTTATTTAGTGTGTTTAACTATCAAGACCATTACACATATTCAAATCTAAGAATTTCAAGTGAAAATTTGGTGTATAACCCCAAATTTATAATTACTTTATATGAATATTTTAATTTTTTCAAAAAAATAAACCAAGCATATGTGTAAATGAAGGCCACACAACTATATATTAGTCAAGTATGTTTTAATTTTCATCAAATTTTATTAATTATATTGTTTTTTAAAAATAGTTATTTTAGAGATTTTTAAAAATATTGTCTAGTTATTTAATTGGAAAAATAATTATTTATTTCCTTATTACAAATAAAAAAAATTCTTCCAGATTCCATATTCAGCAAAAGTTAGCTTTACCATTTGATTTTAAATAATTCCGTAAGATTTTGCATAAGAAAAAATAAATTCTGCTAGATTCGACATTCAGCACAATTCCGAGACGAAAAGATAAAAGAATATTAAAAGATTGGGAAATAATGAGAGAAGTGTCTCCGGGTGAAGCATTATTACACGTATAGTAATTTGGGATAAAACATTACAAAACCATATACTATAGCTTTTCATCTTTCTGCATCTCGTCCTTGCTGTCTTTCAGGGTTTATACTCGTATTGGCAAGAACCATGACCTGTCACAATTTTCCCAGATTCTTGGTCAATAATTTCTTACCACTATTGTTTTGAACAATAATATTCAGTTAAAACCCATTTGGGACCAACCAATTCGTGAGACCTTGAAGTGTTACACGATCTGTAAGATTCAAAGAGGGAGAGAGAGAGCTTACTTGGGTCAAGCTCAGTGATCATGGCAGCACCTTTGAAGTAACAAGAGCCACCTTTGTGTTTATAAGTTTGGTAATAACTGTTAAAAGCAAAGGAGGCATGATCTCTTATTGTGTTTGGCAAGAAGCAAGGCTGGTTTTCCTGCTGCATTTTGCTGCAGTCAGCTCCTCCGCTCCCACAAGCCCATTCTAGAGCTGCCTGCAACTCATCATCTGGCGTTTGTTCATCCGCTACACACCATTGTTCCGACTCTGCCTCTATTTAAACATACATGCTCTTATCACATACATCTACATAAAACCATAAAGGACATAAAAAATAAATCTAAACACTTGCAGTGAAATTTTTACCTGAACGTTGAGGAATTGTCGTTGCTATCAAGAGCAAAGCAAGAAGTATCCTTATCAAGAGAGTTGACATCTTTCCCCAAGAAAACAAATGAGTGGTGTAGAACGAAACAGATCTGATCTAGTTGAAGTATGAGAGCTAAATAAACGAGTGCAACTTGACCCACTTAACTAGTTATATAGAATCAGTACTCCAGAATTTCAAGATCTATGACTAGGGAATCTAGCTTTGCTTCAGATGCAATCATGTGCCAGATCTGCGTTTCACTCATTTTCAGGAAGATTTTGTTATGCTTCCAAAAGCTTTACAGATCAGAGAGTCATCAATACATTTACTATCATGTAATCAAGGGCCATTACTATTTTACTACACAACAAGCAAACTGTTTACAGTTAAGAGGAGAGAGTTTGGGTTTATATGAAAGAATATAATGGAGCTATACACCAGATATCTGCTATACACACTGGCGGAGATCAAAGACGACAAACTGTCTATACAAAGAGAAAGACCGTGGTTTTCGCGGTTTCTTCTCATATTCAACCGGAAGAGGTCTAAAAGAAAAATACACCTATGATGGACAATGGCTAACTGACTGATTCTTGGCTTGACATCAAATTGAATAACACGCCATGGTGGATGTTCCAAGATATACTACTTGACGCGTTGGGTTGATATATAATCCTACAAAGGCAATGGATCTGTAGTCTTTCTTTTATCAGGGTTCAAAGAATTTTGCTACTGCTGCGTAGAGCACTTCCTCTTCAAACGGTTTTGATACATAACCATCCATTCCACATTTCACGCATTCTTCATTAGTAGCCTGAATTACATCAGCTGTCATCGCTAATATAGGGACGTGCCAGCTACTGAATTTACTAATCATTTCATCAGAAACTTCTCCAGAAGCTATTTTCAGGTTGATTTCCTTCTCCAGATCGCGGACTCTCCTTGTTGCTTCAAATCTGTCCAAAACTTATAAAAATTACCACCGACCACATTGAAGATATGAACAAGCTGAAGGGATATAAAATAAAGCATAATAAGATACCCATCCATTCCAGGCATCTGGAGATCCATAAAACAAGCATCAAACTTGTGAGGCGGCTTAAGCATTGCCAATGCAGCCTTGCCACTCTCAACACATGTAATAATAGCTCCATATTTCTTAAGTGCGCCTTCAGCAACTCGTCTGTTCACCAAATTATCATCCACAACCAGAATCTGTTTTTCTCTGAGCAAATGTCCAAGATTTCTACGCTTTCTGTTCGGTTTCCTTTTTTTGCCATTAACAAGTGTTTCTTGCAAGCAACATATTAAGACACTCATTCGAAGGGGCTTTATTACAATTTCATTGATGAGACCAGAAGACTTCATCTCGCTGCGCTCCACCAAAGTTGCAGAGGTTGCTAAAAGTAAAATCTTCGGGACTCTTGTAGAGGTTTCTCTACTATAGGTAAGCAACTCATCAAGTACTGCAAAGTCTTTCTTGTTCCATGCATCTTTGTCGATTAAAAGCACTGCCAAATTTTCTAATTTACTGCAAAGATTCCGGAAAAAATAGAACGCTTTTAGTGAACCAATTATGATCTTTACAAATGCCAGTTTTTTCAACCTTGGAATGCAAGGACGGTAACAGTTAAACTTCTATCAGTGGACAATCACAGTTACCTAGAAATGGATTATACATTTTCATGTTATATGAGCAAAGCAAAGCAGTTAAAAAGAGTAATGAAAAACAGAAATTCAATGTATTTGAAGTACCTGACACAGGTGCATGCCATTTTAAGACTTGAAACAATGTCTGCAGATATTCCCAATCTCCGAAGATGGTAACTAGTCACCTCAGCTCGAATTTTTCTACTATCAATAACTAATGCTTTCAAACCTTTAAACTCCTGAATAGCTAAATCGAATCGTTCCAACTTACTAATAGACGTATTTGTTTCTGCTTTCCCGAAAACTCCAGTAAACGAGAAAGTGCTGCCAATTCCAGGCTCGCTCACAAACCCCATCTCTCCTTGCATGAGTTCAACCAAACGCTTGCTTATGCTCAAACCTATGCCGGTTCCACCATACGTTCGTGATGTGGAACTATCAGCTTGCATAAAAGGTGTGAATATTCGACCTTGTGCATCCACAGGTATGCCCACTCCTGTGTCCTCCACTGTAACCAGCAATCTAATTTTATCAGATTTTTGATTTTCAGTGCTGTTTAATGTCTTGAAATTCTTCCAGCTTCCCCATGCATTTACGGCAGGAAACCCGCTTACAGTTTCACCAAATTCACTGCATCCTAAAGCTAGCCTCTGTTTTAGCACTGCATCTTCAATATTATGAGGCTCCTTCACCTCATCTGCAAGGTGCACTGAGATAAATATGTGTCCCTTGTCCTGTGTGAACTGTTATTAAGGAAAGAAAAATGAGTACTATAAAAGTAGAGAAGTATGTTATTTTTTAAAGAAGTAAACAATTAAATACCTTGATCGAGTTCCCAACTAAGTTAGTAATTATCTGCCGGAACCGAACTGGATCACCGACCACAACATCAGGAACTTGACTAGAAACATAAACAGCCAACTGTAACAAGAAATTTATATATCATGAGATATTGGACATGTTTTCCATTTGAACACATTACAAAACAGAAGGTCAAGCAGTTTATATTATACCTCAATTCCTTTTTCATTTGCCTTGCCAGATAGTAGAGATGATATATTATCCAGAACAAAACGCATATCAAAAGGCACATTTTCAAGTTCGAGCTTTCCTGATTCAATCTTTGCCTGATCAAGAACTTCGTTTATTAGTAATATAAGATCCTTCCCACTGCCATGAGCAGTTTGCGCATAGTCCATTTGCTCCACATCAAGATCCGTGTCCATCAGTAATTTCAGCATTCCTGTAACAGAATGCTCGAACTTTCAGCTGATTTTCCAGAAAAAATGCAGTGACAAAGGTTCAGTAAAACCAGTACCTAAGACACCATTCATCGGAGTCCGTATCTCATGAGAAACAGTTGCTAGGAACTGAAAAATAAGAAGCATTTCAGTGACAATAAACTCGTGTTAACAAAAAAAAAAGAGAGGTTTCAAGCATTTGAGACTATTTGATTTATAAAATTTCACCTGTGACTTTGCAACATCAGCGGCCTCAGCACGAGCTTTCAGTTCCCTCATTTTTTGACAGTCTTCTTCAACTGTCGCAATTTGAACGAGGGCTTCATTGAAAATATAACCAACAAGAAAAGTAATAACCAGAACTAAGAATGACGGTATTATCGCTGTCCAAGGAATGGGAAGTTTATGCTTAAACCTATAAATGAAAAATTGCCATTCTCATACATTAGAAAAGAAACTAAATGAAATATATTTTAAAGAAAGATCTTTGAAGTTAGACCAAACCTGCAATGCATCTCATGTTTTCTTGATGGATCACCAAAATCAAGGTTACTTATGTGCTGTTCACTTATATCCCCAATTTCTGAGCCATACATTTTAATTAGATCTGAGGCGTTAGTTGTGTCATAAACATCGACAGCAATCATCTGTTTGCTGGCAAGTTGGTGAAGAAGTTTCTCCACCAGTGATGGCATATCATATGATGCACCAAGGTACCTGTTTCAAATGAATCGTATCAAGATTTTCTAGTACAGAGATCATATACAAAACAAAATATCATTTACTGTACTAAGATTTACTTCCAGTCGTCAAATCATTATACATCAACACACCTATTTATAGAGACGATCAGTAAAGTAAAATTTGTACCCAATAGTTGCTTCAATACGTTGTTTGTCTGTAGCATCTGGAGGTAGGTTCGTGTCATACACAGCAAAGGTCAAGACGACACCAAGATGATTTGACTTAAGCAACTTAAATGGAGATGTTAATACTCCTTTTCCTGATGCCCTTGCCCGCAAGATGTTTTCACGGTCTTCCTGCGAAAAATAGTTCAGACTTTATTCTCTTTTGGCACATTGGTTTGGCAACAGGAAAGGAAAATTCTAAACGTTACTGACTTCTCCAGACATCATGTCAACCGATACAATATGGGAAACAGTTTCTTGAGCAAATATAACTGGCGCATATTCGTCTTGAATAGGTGCTGGGTCAAAATTTTCAGGAACACAATCTTGGACAACTGTTTGGTCCTCAGTTTCCATTTTCTTTATTGTCCATCCATGCTCCTTTTCGAAGCGCCCTCTTTCTGAGTGTGGGACTTTCAAAGCATACGCAACACCACTTGTAAGAGGCCTCTCAAAGTTTGTTCTCTCAGTATATTCACCAAAGGTTTTCTGTTGATGTAAAAGACGTTTATGATCTTTACATTATCCAAAAGATGATAATCTTGACATAGGAAATGTAGTAGCAGTAAAAACAACACATCACCTGATCAATGGCAGATGGGGTTTTCCCATGGTGAAATGTGGATACAAGTATAGACAACGCATGAACATGGTTCAGACTAACATTGAACTGATCTTGTAACACACGGGCTCGTTCGTCACACATGTTTGCTAGAGTCTCCCTCCTTTTCAATAGGATCCCCTTATTGGTGTCCCAAAACCACCAAACGGAAAAGGAAACTCCAAAACAGACACAAAGGAGAAGCATGTTCTTTCTCCATTTACCAGCTCCTGCAGAAGGTGTCTCAGCTCTGTGTTGCTGCTTCTTTTGAGCTAAAGCCTCTTGCAGATGTACTTGTTCTTTTCCCTCAGTCGGTGCTATAGAACGACATACAAAGATCTTACGGCACAGTAATCCACCAAGGATCAGACACCACCATGCGTTTCTTAAATAGGATGACAAACCCTGATCTATCCCTTCTTTTTCTTCTTCACGGTTTTCTGATTTTTCTTGTTGCTGTAAACTCTACCCAGAACAAAAACATTTGAATAAAGTTTTGTGAGAACCTAGACAACACATTTGAAGGCCATTCTTCACACGTGCTAGAATTGGATGTTTTATCTTACCTGCTCAGGATTATCACATATACGAGTGGTTGATGAGATCGAATTTGCTAAGCCTGATGGATTAAGATCCCAGGGAATCCCTCTAGTCTCTGGTTCCTCCGAACGCATATTAAGGGAACAAGTAATAACATAACTGTCCCACATTCCAGGGCTTGATTCCTTACGACATTCAAAGGATAATACCTATAAGAGATGCAGAGAGTGGTAAGTGTTTCACTTCAAGGCAAATCTGGTAAGTGTTCAGAAGCTCAATTTAACAATAAAACAAAGTTAATTCCTCGGATAATTTTACCTGATCGGAATCAGAGAACAAAGAGACCAAAGCATGAATTTCACTCTTGGTGACGTTTTGATGTCTGTAAAACACTTTAGCTTCTCCACTACAAGAACCAGTCTCCTCTTTCCTGTTTCTATCTAACCGAGAGAACAGCAAAAGAACAATTACCAAAGAAGCACACAAAATCAGGAAGAAGAGAGGCTTTTTAAGCCATTTATTGCCACTGCTCGACTCTTTTGTCTTCTTTGAAGTAAGATTCGAGAGTTCACAAGTTATAGACATGGTTGAATCGTGTCAGGTTCTAGAAGAACACCAATCTCAGATTCAGCTGAAGAAATTCAGATCTCTCCAAACCCAAAACTAAAATTCTATCAGGAGAACAACAACCTCATGATGTAAAGTTGAGTTCTTCAAACCAACCCCAAGAAGAAGAAGAAGCTGAGACACAGCCCGATGGCCAAAGGTGTTTTTTTGTTTGGTTTCCTTTTTACTTAAGACGCAAGACGACAAGATGAGCCAAACCCAGTGGTTGCAATAAGAGAAAAGGACAAAGCTTTATCTTCTTTCATTGTTTCAGGGTAAATTGTTAAAGCTCTCTCTCTCTTTCTTTCTAGTTCTATTTGAGAAGTTGTGTGAAGAAGCTTAAAGAAGAGACCCAGCTGGTGTTTCTCATTAACCAACTGGACTCAATGATCAGACTATGGATAAAAGAAGTGCATTAGTTAGAAAAAAATAATTATGAGGAAAAAAAAGAAAAAAGAAAAAGAATGTCATTTCTCTTCTTTTATTATTTGTCTTTTGGTGAACACCATTTTGAAATTGAGGTTTTTGGGTCCATGATTATCTCATCATCTAAGTGGGGAAGGTATTACAAAAAACAATTTTAATTGAGATATATAAAAAATAAATCTTTAACAAAAAATATAAAATAAACCCAACTAAGACCAAGAAAGAATCAATTCTCCTTTCTCCAAACACCTTACTCACCCTTACATTATATTTTATTGTGCTTTTGGTATTTGTTAATTGTTTATCAAGACTTAACATCTACTCTAAAAAATTTATGTATCTTTGTCTCTCAACTACATTCTTGATTATGATATTTTATTTTCAGTGTTCTAAAAAATACTAAAAGAATGTTTATGTACTATATGTTCATTAACCATATAAATTACTTTTTATACATAATAGAGTTAGGCATTATAGATGGTCCCGAATTTCATATAAAATCGTTAATCAATTGTCGTTCAATATCTAAAAATCGGTTTTTTCAATTGTCATTTAAGTTTTCTAAATTTTTTCTAAAATCGTTATTCTATCATTTTAAAATTCATTAGTTTAAAATAAGGAAAATACATATAATTACCAATTTAACCAAAGAAATTAAAAGTGATGATATTAAAGCAGAAATATTATAAAAATTTAAACAAAAAATTTGATGAAAATTTATAATATTCTATTTTCAAAATATAAATCTAAATTTTTTTGACTTATCAATTATATATAGAAACCTTGATACTTATTATGTGAAAGCAATTTATATGGCTTGTATTTAACAAAATGCGGATGCTACATTAGCATTACTTCAATGTTGCAATACGAAGAATCATTGCTATTCTCTTTGCGTCTTTGAACACTTCTTTGCTTTTTCTTTTACACCTAGTCTCTTTTTGCATCCTCTGGTTTGTGATAAACCTAAGGATATGGGTGTCAATACAACTTTAAATCAACGGATTATGCTTAAACCGCTCCACTATAGAGCAGATTAGGATTATATACTTTTATGTCCAAATAAAAAACGGGGTTTTTGGGTTAATCTACCATAGAAAACGTGTTAATGTGAGTTTAACCATTTGGTCAACATGCCGACCTGCAAACATTTTAAAAAGTAAAATTTATAAATAATCAAATTAAATAAAAAATGATAATATCAGGTAATATGTGATGTTAATATAAAACATAATCCTCTTCATTTTTAAAAATTAAATCCTATAATAGTTAACGAACAATTTTAGCTCTTTTATTTATCAGATTTATGTTTTATATTATTAAAAAATTTTAAGAACATATAAATTGTATATCTTATAGTTTTATAATCTTATTTTTAATACATTTTTATTTAAAATTTATTTTTATATTAAATTATAAACACAATAAAGAAAACCGTGGACAGACCGCATAATTTATGGTCATAAAATGAAGCGGGTCAAAATTATCATATTTATGATCGCAGGTTATGCGTGTTGGCCCATTTAGCCCACAGTAAAGCGGTTTAAATGGGGCGATTAAACTATATTGACACCCCTATTTAAAGGTGAATGATCTATTTACCTCTGTTAAGTTTCATAGCACCATTTCTTTTTGAACTTTGAGGGTAAATCAATTTCCACCTATTTTGTAAGTTAAGTATTTAATTACACTCAAATCCAAACTTGAATACTTATTTACACACAATTTAAAACTTAAAACTGGTTTTCTATAAACTAATTAATTGTAAACCAAAAAATTTAACCAAATCATAGGATTAAAGCAAGTTAAACCTGATTTATGTGTAAAATTGTAACGTCCCGACCGTCACTTTAATGGGTTCTACATCCTCTCTCGGTCTGTGGGTCCACCTTACCGGTCTGGTACGCTACGTTTAAGATGCTTAAAGACTTGTTTACCGACCCTACAAATCACCACATGATCTTTTCCCGTGTTTTGTCCCCACTCATACGGTTCTGAAAATCATTCCCCAGAAGATCATCCATCATTCAACTATTCCGGCTTAACCACGCTTAACCCTGGAGTTCTCTTTGAACAAGTGACCTAAAAGATAAGTGTACTTTGATGACATAACTGGCCAAATTAATTCTTTTAAACCACTTTGCATGTACCACCATATATCATATTTCCTAAAATCAGGGTGTTACAAAAACCCTCTAAAAAAGTCAATAAATGTCTGTCTCATTCATCAACGAAGAACAATCATTGAATTGAACCCAATTGATAAAACTTGTAAATTAGTTTCGCTTCACTTTGTTCGATTGGAAAGGGGAAGGGCTGAGAATTATGATTTGCAGAAAGAAAAATCTTCTATGTCCACTTTCTATCTGTGTACCCATTTTTTAGAATGAAATGTGGTTGGACTGAAATGCCAATTCATCCTCTATCTATATTTTGACTTTTTTATTTTTTTCTTTTTATTTCCTTTGTTTCTTTCTTTTTAATTTAGAATAAATATATAAATTAGAAATATTTTTATTTTTGTTTTAATTTTATGACCGGGGAATTGGATTTGCGTTTGTCGTTAGCCAGCGCCGCCGGGTAGGATTTCTGACATCCACCGCCGTGAAAGGAGAGAGAACCAGCGTCGAATAATTCGCTATACATCACCATGAAAATCCAAATTATGCGAAAATTGATAATATATTTAGGATCAACGGATTTAATTAATTATGGGTCGACTTGGACTTTAATTTGGTGAAATATGATTTTAGAGTTTAAATTATAGGGCATTTCTGAATTCTGGGTCGAGTGGGGACAATATTGTCGTTAATTTTGGTAACGAGTGTTATCAAAATGTAGTATATATAGTAGAAATAGTAGCAATTTTACTTAACTGATAAATGTAGTATCTTAAGTAAAAGTAGTATTAATTATACTATATTGATAAAATGAAGCATACATTGTATAAGTAAAGGTCGACAGTCTATTTCCACCCTGAAATTTATATATAATAATTGGTCCACCTATTCTTCAGATGTCTATTTAATTGCACACAAAGTTATATTTAGAAGTCTAATTACACCTAAGGTATACTAATTACAATCTAATTGAACCTAAATTATACATAATTAGTCTAATTGTACAAATCACGGGTTTGTTGTTAACCAATTTTAGAGTTACGGTCTTAATCCAATACTTAACTGATTTTAAACAAATTTAAGACCCAAATAGCACCCATATATGACTGTGAATTACAACCAGGCGATGAATGTGCAAAGTTTATTATCTCTGTTTGTTGTGCAAATCTCAATCCTAGTCTTGAAAAAATCTCGATTCCATCGGCAGATGAATCTTTCACCAGACCTTTGGCCTTCCAAGACTTCTTCCATCGTCATCTTCTTGTTGCTACTTATTTCATCACTGTCATGGACGAAAAGTAAGCTAAGTCTTTTCGAATATGACTGTGAACAAAATATTGTCGTTACTAGGAATGAAATCTCACAAATCGCTTCTATGATCCGCGTGATTTGCGTCTTCTTCTTGCTGGATCTGAGTTTTAATTGAAGTAATTGATTGTCATTGCTAGAATTCAGTTACAATTGTATTCATCTCAAGTTTAACTCCAGATTTGATTGCCATCAATTTTATTTTGATCCTCGTAAATGATTTTGGAACCTTCAATAAGCTTTTTATGCTGCTCGAGCTCCATCCAAGTCACATTATCCTTATAAGTTTCACCTGTAAGTAATCTTCTTTTCCTTTTTAGAATTCTTAATTTTGAAGGCTCTTTAAAGTCGCACCCTGAATTCTTCCTCTTCAGCATGTACCATGTGGCGGAACATGGCTGTCAGGTTCAATTGTTAAAGAGTCGGGTCCATTTGAGAGACAGTTCTTATCAACTCTGATAGAAAGCATGTTGTATTCTGGTCCGATTGAATCAACGAAAAAGACAGAAAAAGGGAAACCAAAGAAGACCAGAAGAAAATCTTCACCTAAAAAACCAAAATTGAAGAAGAATTTTCTCACATTCAAAACACTATTCACGAGTTTAGTCTGTAAAAATAAACCTCATATGAAATATTGTGTGATTGAGCTAATCATCGGTTCTGATTCATAAGGTTTTGATCATCACGATCATCATCAACCTGGGATTAATATCTTAAGAAGACAAGACACTCCTAAAATCTGATAACGTAAGAGAAGTTAAAGAAGAACAAAGGACAGGTTTTGTTGAACGAGATGAGAGGTTTCTCTTAATTGGGTCATAAATGGGTGTTATTCGGATCTTAAATTGGTTTAAAATCGGTTTAGTATTGGGTTAAGACCGTAACTCAAAAGTTAGTTAACAACAAACCCGTGATTTGTACAATTTGACCGATTATATATAATTTATGTTCTGTTAGATTATAATTAGTATACTTTAGGTGCAATTAGACCTCTTAATATAACTTTGCGTGCAATTAAATAAACATCTAAAGAATAGGTGGACCAGTTGTTATAACCAAATTTCAGGGTGGAAATAGGCCGTCCACCCTATAAGTAATATAACTACTATACTAATAACTACTATGAGGTTTTGTGGTTCTTATTTGTGATTGAAGGGGACCCGATTGCAAATAAGATATAAAAAGAGATGGATACATTTATCTTAATAGTATTCATATAACATATAATTTCACATATCATTTAAATTTTTTAAAATAGTATCAACGAGAAATGGATGGTTAAGAAGTGCAGTTGATCCCCACCGTTCTTCAGGATTCCTATTAAGACAGTTAAGGAGAAAATCTTTTGTGTCGTCAGAGTACCAATCCGATATGTAAGGTAGTTCATTGGTATTCTAGAAAACAGTCCACCAATTTGATCCATACTTCTTGTATTACTTCCAAGGAAGTTGGCCTGTTAACATCTCAAAAATTGTGCATCTGAAAGCCTAAATGTCAATTGCAAAGTCGATTGTCCCAAAACTTATAAGCTTTGAAGCTTTGTACCTCTTATCTCTCAATTTTTCAGTATAGTATCGTCAAATCCCCTATCCATGGCTGACCCAAGCTCTGCAATTATAGGTATATACCCAATATTTCTCCATCTCCAAATGAGAGGGTGTAGGAGAATATTTGTGGGGTTTATGTCACAATGCATTATGTTATTGTCGTGTATAACTCTATCTCTTTGAGTATATCTTTGGCAATATCTCTTACGTGTGACACGCGCTATCCTCTAGGATGGTTTTTACGAATTAACTCTTTAAAACTTCCACCAGATATGTATTTGAGAGTGAGATAGTGTTTTAATATTTTCGGATCAAACTCATCACAAGCTATCTTGTATCCGTGAGAATAGAGAACGGAAGGACAACTAGCACGTATTAGCATACGCTCCTCTTCAAAGAGAGTTTCCATTTGCGAGATATCAACTGATTTTATCGCCCTTTGACATTCTCCATATTTCCAACTTGCGAGATATATGTTAGAGTTTAAACTACTTCCAAGTATCTTTCCTCTTGACCACTCTAAAGGATATGGCCACTCCAGATCATAAGGAGGCCACTCTGTAAATGGAGCCATGTTGGAGAGTGCTTGCTTCTATTTGGAGTAAAAGATGGAAGTACATGGAGAAGTATAGAGACTGGAAGGGAGGGAATGATTGTTTGAAGATGTGAATGTATTATATAAAGAAGAATAATCATGTCTTTACAGAAGAAGAATTATGTGTTGGTAGAAGAGGAAGAGGAGGAGTTTTTTAAACAAAATTCAAAGAAAAAAGACGAGGAAAAGTGTATAAAGAATCGTGTCCAATGATAATAATAGTAGCATCTGGTAATTAAAAAGTTTCGTGTATGCATGTGTGGAAGCGGAAGAGTCTATTTATTACATTTATCTTTTTTTATAAATGCAGATGATTCTATGTACGTCGTCATGTAAAATGATACAAGTGACTTGTTATTGTGCGGAACCCATTATTATGAATTTGATATGATGAAATAGTCTATTCTAATCATGAAGTTGTTATGTAACAATATACTTAAAATAATGAAATAGAATGGAAATGTATTATAATCATATGTATACATTAAATCAAAATATATAAAATGAAAACAAATTAATTCTTATGAAACAATACAAAGTAAACAACATATCTCTTATACTTTTAAAATCACTTTGTAGATAATATCAAACCTAGTAGAAAGAATTTACATATCTAGAGGTTTTTAATAGAGAAATTTCTACCAAATGCCCTATTGAGTTTGCAAATTGGGTGAAACACCCACTTTTTATATTCTTGTGCAAAATATCACTTCATTGATATTAAAAGACGTTTATACCCTTATGACAAATAACAAAATGGACACAAAGAAGCAAGAAAATTAGTGGGCCCATTTTAGTGTTTGTACACCATTTCCAGAGATAAATGACCTAGAAAGATATTTATGTATTTAGGACGTGGACATGGACGAACATTTGTCTCCGTTATATTTGTGTATTTATTTATCCATGTCCTTTTCTGAAAAGTGAACAATCACTTTTGACATAAGTGAACATAAAAATTTACTAAAAAGACGTGAAGATGCAACATAAAGCAAAGAACATATTGTAGTCCAAAATGTCAGATGATATATATATGGACATAATCAAAATGAAAAATAATATAAACATGGTCAATAAACCTTTTTTCCACGTCCAATAGGGATTGTTTGTCCATGTCCACGCCCACGTTCATGGGAGAAGGTTACATGGCATTTCAGAAAATTTTCTTAGGCTTGTTCTCCTCCATGTCCACGGTTTTTGCTGGATGTCTATTATTCATCTACGTCTCCTTATTTACATTACATTGTCCATGTCTTTATTTTCTAACAATCAACATTCGTTTTAAAATCGAATTTGTCTAATTTTGTCCATGTCTATGTTCTTTTTGGTTTTTATGATTTGTCCATATCCTATAAAAGATATTCTCCATTGACCTTGTGAATAAACTAGTATATGTTCACATAATTAGGGATCAATATGTGAAAGTTGCGACAAAAAAATAGCTCGTGTCTGTATCATGTAGGAACTTTTTATTGTCCATGTCTTGCTTGCAATAATTTTATGATCCTATTGCAACCATTAATATAAAATAATCTATTTTTTTGTCTTCATCGTTACCCAAATTGTTAGAAAAAAATAGTTGGGCCCACACATCTTATCTCTTCTTCTCTAAACCATGTGCTCTAACTTAATTCTTTTGGGGACAAAATTATCTTTTTATCATCAAAAAGGGGCATATGGCATAAAGTTTTTTTTAAAAAAGGGTATTTGATAGAATTTCTAAACTAAAAAGGGCATGTGAGACAATTAACTCTTTTTAATATATTGTTGCACTAGTACATTTGCTTCATCTGGTATTAGAACATAAGTTACTGTATAATGAAATTTTTTTTTTATCTTTACATAAAACTAGATTTTATGAAAACTCGACAAAGTATAACTATTTGTAATTTTTGTGAAACCATTTACAAGGTATAACTACTTGCATTTTTTTTTCAATTTTTTTTACTGCCAGCCCAAATTTATTTTTTGTAAAATTACTGCTTAACTTTATCAGCTCTATTTTTCTCTTTCCTTGTCATTTGCCAGAGAGAATTTGTTCTCTTCTCCATTCCTCTCTTCTCGACATCAATACGAGTTTAAACTTTCGAAATTACTTCTGATAAAATTCAAATCCAAAACAATACCTGTTCAATTTCTAATAATAACGAAATTACTTCTAATAAAATTTCACTGTCAGGCTTGTTTGCTACTATTGAATATGAGGGACTCAACAACCAGCATCTACAACTTTCTGCTTTATGTTGGGTCCTCTAGAACCTCCAATTGCTTGGTGAGATGACGCGTCAACATCCTCAACTTTCTCTTCACTAGTGCCATTATCTTTTGGTTTCTCATCTTTCTTACCCTTTGGTTCAACTTCAGAAGAAACTTGAGTGCCATCATCCTCTGGTTTAACTTCAGGAGACACGTGAACGCCAGTATCCTTTGGTTCAACTTCAGAAGACTAGGGAACACCAGTATCTTCTGGTGCAATTTCAGGAGACTCGTGACCGCCACTAGCCTGTAATTGGACAGTATTAAAATAACTAGTTGGGCAATTCAACAATAATTACCTGATGTACACTAGTTTCACCTTTTCAACGATGCACTTTTTTCAAACCATCAATCTGTTATTTCATCCTCTTCATCTCTTCTAGCATACGAGCAATCAATTCATTATCACTAGGGGTTTCTCGCCATTTTTGTGGGCCTTTGTTGCCGGGTGCGTCGGTTTCTCGCACTTTTACATCTTCGTCGTACATGCATCAAGTGTAATCTTCTTACCTGAGCAAAGCTAGTGCATCCAACTGTGCACAACATAATCATACCTATGTTCCTCCTCACCTTCTTCAAATATGACGGCCAACATCTCCTTTTCTTCATCTGACTATGTTGGGAGTACACTAGCAATGATCTGTACAAAAAAATAATAATAACACAAGAACATTAGTATAACTACGATAAATACCCCTACAATTACTATGAAATTAGTATAACTAGGATAATTACCCCTATTATTAGTATAACTAGGATAACTACCCCTATTATTACTATGAAATTTGTATAACTAGGATAACTAACCTTAGTATCACCCATGAATGGTTAATTTCGTTAAGACTGTTTTCTGTCGCTCCTGACTTCTGCTTGAACTCAGTCCGGCACATCCTTGGACAGTCTGAACGTACATTTGGATGGGCTTCCTGACAGTTGGCACTTAGATTCTTAATTGCCTCAAACGCCAACAACTAAACACAAATTTAGGACAATATTAACATAACACAAATTCACTATTAACAAATGCTGAAATAATTTTAACTCACCTCCAAAGGAATAACGAATCCGGATATTGGCCATAGGTCATCTTTAACTTTTCCACCAAAATGCGATATCATATGATTGATTTCACCTAGTATGTGTTCAAAGGTTAATTTTCCCCAGGAAAAGTGATGATATAAGGTCAGATCATCCACCGCTCTCAACAAGAATGTTTTGACACGAGTTGCATCTTTTTCAACCTTCGTCGGAGCGTCAAGAATACTGCATATGAAAAACAGGATCAGCATCTTCAGTCATTCATTTGTCCTATCAATTTTCAATTTAAGCAGTTCCTTTTTGACGCCATGTAGTCTGATAGCTTTGAGACCCTAAACCATATCTTCTAAAACTTGTCACTACTAGTAATTTGTTAATAATATGAGTTCTCATACTGTTTGCAGTTAAGACCAGATATCAATGCGTGCTCCCTTAGACTGTAGCGGATCGGCATACCATTAACAACAAAACATGCTTCTTTTGTTATTTGCACTCATGTTGTTCGTAAAAGGAGCATCCACATACCCATTGACATGTGAGTTGTACTCATTCGGCATATGGAAGATGTGCTTGAACTGTGGGTGATTGTTGAACCACTTCCTCTCAGAAGGTCTCAGCAGATGTGTCAAAGTTTCAAAGAAATCCAGAGTCAGCCAGATATAGCACCGCATCGATAGCTTCATCTTATTCTTGTACTGATCCGGCATGAAATGCATTTCGTCAGGTGGTTGTGCAATCGGACCATCATCCCCTTCTGAGTTTTCTCCTACGTTCTTCAACACAGAACAAAGTAATATTACTTTGTTTTACAAAGTTTTACGATTACTGAAACTTCAATATCATCCAAATTGCAATACCAATCCAACTAATAACCACAATACCAACTTAGTTATATCCAAATTAACCACAAGATAAACATAGACAATAGAATTCATACCACTGAGTCTTCTCGCTCTTCTTCACGGGCACCTTCCTCTACATGAGTTTCATTTTCAGGTTCAAATAGCTCCACATTATCATAATTCTCAATACCATCGTCTACCGGAGTTTCTTCAAAATTTACAACATCCTCTTCCTCATGATTCACAACATCATCTTCTCCGTCACAATCTCTGTTTGTATTCTCAACATCCATATTTTTCTCAACATTCTCATTATTTCGATCATTTTGATAAACCCTTTGCCATACAGTCTTTTGACCCAATCTAACTCTCTCTCTCATACCTCATGTACCTGTGCCTGTAATTTGAGGGCTACAACCACTAACAACTCTAATTCAACCTACTCCAGGAAACTCAATAAATGAATTTCGAGCTAACCTTTGGTACTCAGTCCTACGAACCAAATCACCTCTCCGCGTACGACCTCCTCTGCCTCTACATGTAATTACACTGTCTCTGGTCTTAACCCTTGTTTTAAGTAGAACTCCTTGCGGAAATATTATAGCAGAAACTAAGAACAAAAATTAGAGATTTTAGAGATTTTTTTACAGTTTAATTGGAGTGGAGAAGGTAAAGTTATAATTAATTTGGTAGATCCGAATTTTTGGCTCAATAATATCGGTGGATAGGTTTAAGTCAGGTTTTTCCGTGTAATATACACGGTTCATTAAATTTAATTTAGTAAAATTATTAGTTTTCGATTTATGGTGATTTGTTTTAACTAGAAACAAAACTCTAATTTAAAGTTGGTGTTTTCATATTACATTTTCTTTCTTAGCCAAAAACCCGATATTTTCTTTACTAAAATCAACACAAGAGTTTTATATTGTTCACTAAGTCAAATGATTGTAGAAGCACCACTATGTTTATACATCATACTAACAAAGGCCATGAGCTGAGAAGTTTTTCAAGAAGCAAAACTATGGAACTACACTCTAGCTTACTTAACATAAAAGAAACAAAAGAAACTAACAAGCCATTGGTATAGAAAACCCAAAAGAACACCTCTGCACTGCTTATTTTTCCTCGAGTCAAAGTTTAAAACGAAAAAGAAAAGAAAAAGTTGGTGATTATTATAGACCTGCAACGTTTCTTCACATGATCCCATTCTAGATCACATAATATTTTCATGGCTAATACGTGTGAATGTATGTGTATGCTTATGTGTCTTCATGTGTGTGTATGTCATCGTTGTATTCTCACCTTAAAGAGGGTTTCAAAAAAAGAACAGATCAGAAAAGAGAATTCACAATGAAGAGATTCCCATACATGGATCTCAGCAGCTCTGGTTCTGTTGCTTCTAGCTTTGTTTAGCAGCATGAATAATGTAGCAGGTTGTCAGATGGCGCCAGCTTCTGTGGATTGAATCATCTTTGAGAGTGCACCAATTGCTGCTTCTCCATCTCCGTTATCAGCGTATGCTGAATCAAAGCATTCCAAGAAACTGCGTTTCTATGAGGCATCTCTCGGAATGCTTGAACTGCATCTTTGATAGAACCACACTTGGCGTACATATCAACCAGGCCACTTTCGGAGAACACGTTTTCCAAGTTCCCTGATCTGATTATAAATGCTCAGCACCATCGCGAAAGGGTAGTTTCTGCGATCAAATCCCATGCTCTGCAATTCTCTGAACAAATTCAGGGATTCCTCGTATTGCTCAGCCTGTGAATAACTTGAACGTGACAACGTCCTTTTCACGAATTTCCTAAAACAGCACACAGGCCAAATCGAGTCGCCCTATCTCACAGTAAGACTTAATCAGAACATTGCAAATGGAGAGGACAGAGTTTCTATCAAAGCCTAACTTGAAGGCAAAGGCATGAACTTGATCGACTGCATTTTGGGGAACTGTGTCATCGCAGCCAGATAATAGCGTAGCAAAGGTGACATGATCTGGCAGGGTAAAAGACCTGCACATCTGACGGAATAGCTTGAAAGCTTTGTGGAAGTGGTTGTTCCCGGCGTACCAACCCATCAAGATAGTCCAGGTCACAACAGTACGATATACCATTGCATCAAATAGCTCAAGGGCGGTGGAAATATCACCCGTCTTGACGTACCCAGAAATAAGTGTATTAGTGGAGACAATGTTCTTCTGAGGCATTTCATCGTATACCTTGCGTGCATCGGATAGTTGACCTCTCCTGAGAAGGTCCTCAAGGAAGAAATTAGAGCGACAAGTATTTGTGTCGAAGCCAGTTTTAATGATGCAAGCATCGATAGGTCACCAGAGAGTTCCAATTCCCTTGTATAATCTGGAATGGATAAAAAAAGGAATCAGTCACAGAGACTTGACTTTAACGAGTGAAAATGTATATGGGAATCAAACGCTTACCTTCCAACACCTTCAGACTTGACAAACTTGGGAAATCTGTGAGACATTCCCTTGGCAAACCCAGGCTGTATCTGAACACGGACCTTCACAGGCTCAACGGGCAAAGGGCAACATCTGAAATAATCTCAGCAGAAGCAGAACCAGCCAGGTAGATGAGGGTTTTGTAATTAGCAGTGTAGTGAGGTCCAGCAAGATGAGCTGTTTCCCTCAACTAAAACCAGAAACAGCTTTCCAGGCTCGGTGTTGCCAAGGATCTTGGTGACAGTGTTGGCTTCCTCGCTACTTCTCTCTCCGAGATCTTGCCTCTCTGGACTGCTCTTCTCGTTGGCTCTATCCAGAACCTTGTCGACTGTGGCTGGGTTTCGCTCATCGTCACCGGTCGGGGCTGTAAGTTCCCCATTTGCTCTCTCTCTCTCTCCCTCCCTCTCTCTCCCTCCCTCTCTCTCCCTCTCTCTCTTCTACTAAAGTTTTCTTTTTCTACTACTTTTCAAAAGTGTATCATCATATTTGTTGGGAACAACGAGGAGTATTTCAACATCGCTGCATTAGAGCATGTTTAATGGTGAGACTCTTAATTTGAGTCTCTCACCAATTAAAATATAATATTTTAATATAATATATTTTTCTAATTAAATTTTAATTCTGAAAAAATAAATAAACCAATAAAAAGAAGACACATGTGCTACATAATCTCTTAAGTCTCTTCTTTGAATCTCTTAAATCTCTTCCTTAGGAGACTCATCTCACTCTCTCTCTTCTCTTTTCATTTTTTTTAATATTTTTTTATTCTTAAGAAACTCTCATAGTCTCACCATTAAACATGCCCTTAGTCTCTGGTGTTCAGAACTTTCCCAAGAGCCGTGGTCCTGCGGTCGGTATCCTCAAGGGGTTTGCTAGGCTGGGCGGTGCAATCCTCTCTCAGATGTATACAATGATCCACTCCTCTGACCGAGCATCACTCATTTTCATGTTTGCAGCTGCCCCATTAGTTATCGTTGTTCCTCTCGTGTTCTTGATCAGACCACTCGGTGGTCACAAACAGATCCGTTTTTCGGATGGCACTAGCTTCACCATCATCTATGTTGTCTTCATTCTACTCGTGAAAGTTCGATTTCTGGCTTATATTCTTCTCACTCTTGCTCGGACCTGGTTCAAGTCCAACATAATACATAACTTTGGGCAGATGGGTCAGTCTCTTGGTTACAACAACACTCACGTGTTTGTGTTGATGATTACCATTTGGAACTTCCTTGGCCGCATTGGTGGCAGCTCTTTATCCAAACTTCAGGTATGATAGATAGGATTCCCATAAGAAGGACAATGACATTTGGCTGTGGAACTCATTTTGGTTCCAAAGGACTTACAGTGACTATGCATACCCAAGACCTGTTGCTATTGCAGTGGCTCAATTTGTAATATCAGTAGGACACATCTTCTTTGCATATGGATGGCCTGAGCTATGCATTTCGGTACACTATTAATTGGACTCGGCTATAGTGATCATTGGGCCATCATCCCAGCCACTGCCTCTGAGCTCTTTGGTCTTAAGAAGTTTGGAGCTTTATACAATTTTCTGACGCTGGCTAACTCAGCTGGAACTTTAATGTCGGATTGGTAACTGCGGTTTTGGTGGTTAGAGACATAATGCAGTGTAGTATAAGTGCGGATTTTAACAAATACGGTATAAATGCGGTTTTGTTAGAAAAACAGGACAAAAGTATATGTGGTTGGTGAATATTAAAAAGCAGTGCGGATTGTAGATAATATTAAAAATAATCAGTATAACAAATTCTAATAAAATTCAAAAATTGAATAATTAAAATTTTGTCATAATTAGTATAATAAATAAATAATAATTTAAGAATAAAAATATAATATAAAAAATTATTTTCTTGTATGAAATAATTATTATTGTAAAAATTAATTAGTTATTTTCCATTTAGTATTTTTCAAAAATAATTAAAATTTTATCTAATTATTTCAATATCTATCATTAATAACTACTACTAGTTCTACACAAATATAATTATATCTATCTATATATACATATATATATATATATATCTTAAGTGAGAAATAAAGAGAGAATAAATAGAAGGGACGGTATGTGTATTGACGTGTTTGTAACCAAATTTTTAGCTTTTTTTCATTTAAAACTAGAATTATACCCGCGTTATAATGCGAGATTTGATTGTTTTTCAAATTTTATTCACTTAGGTTGTTAGATTTGTGCTGATATATTAAAATATTCTTTTTGAGATGTTGATTCAATTACTGTATCCCAAACCAAAACTGATCTGTATTAGAGGAACCATCCAACAAATACTCACATAAGTCTTTTCCATATATCCAAAAAACTAAGTCCGGACCCGAACCAAAACCAAATCAAAAACCAAATTTTAGCTTTCTAAAGTTTTTTTAGTATTATTGTTTTTAATTTTAAAATTTTATATAAAAATACCTCTAAACTCGAATTCAATCTATAATCAACCGAACCATACGCAAAAAAATAAAAATATATGAGTAAGTCTTAAATCAAAAAACCAAAATACCGATTAGAGGAACTGAACCTGAAAAATTACCATAAATGGGTCTTGAATCTATGTACCCAGAAAACTGATTCTAAACCCAAATCTGAAGCAAATCAAGAACCGAATTTGTAACCGATATATTTGTATTAATTTTTTTTGTTTTTTTAAATATTTATTAGTTTTAAATTTATATATATAAATCTGTAACAAAATCTAAAATAGGATATTTTTAAGGGTTGTTACAAAGCATATGTTAATTTTATCCTAAAGTTTATAACACAGTCAAAATAAAAGTGTCTCCCGCTTTCATAGATAAGATAATATATTTTATTTATAGATTTGTATAATTACACAAAAACGTTGGGTAATAACCAGTCTGTTATTTGAAAGTGTGGTTTTATGTCCACTGAGCAATTAATTGACTCAAAAACTGGAAAGCGGATTTATATTTTCAATTTCTCTAAAACTACGAATTTTCTAAATAATGATGATTAGTAATAGATTTGCGGATTTGAAGAATCCGTCCCGCTTTTTTGTCCCCAATCAATGCCTTAGCTTTTTCTCGTCTGATCGCAAGTTCCATTTATGACCGTGAAGCTGAGCGGCGAGCACATGGATCGTTTTCCAATCCTGACGGCATCCTGAGATGCCAAGGTTCCATCTGTTACTTCTTAACGTCACTCATAATGTCTAGCTTCTGCCTCATTGCAGCTGCCTTGAGTATGATCCTTATGCAACATACCAAATCTGTTTACACAAATATCTACGGCAAAACCCGCAGCTGACGTAAGATACCATATCATGAAAATATACGACTAAGAAAAAAGCTCGAGTTCAAGCAAATAATTGTATTCATAATCTGATTATTAGGCTTGCTCTTCGACTTCCCCATACAGGTGTTTGTTTCTGTACCTATTTTATTGTCATGTGCTGGCTACGAATTTCGGAATCATAAATAACTATATTCACAATATTTGTATTCTGTAGATACAAGGGTTCCCTGTACGTAGAGGTATCAAACAAAGACCGAATGTCTTCTCCACTGTTTTAAGTGCCAGAGGCCAGGACCAGCCCAATATAAATTCTTGCCTAAAGCAAAATAAAAGTGTGATGCTCCATGATCTATGTTGTAATAAACAGTTTTTGAAAAAAAAATTACAAAACAATGTACTAATGGGCATCAAACATAGTACATTCTACACTGAAAAGCATAAATAACCACTATATTATATATGCATTAATAGATTTTGATGCACTTAAATTGATGATATAATTTGGGGTCTAAAGCATAAGTTTTACCAGCTTTAGTTCAGGACCGCTAATGCAGAGGCAATAAAATCTTGGTGCAGATGAGACTCATCGTTCTCAATGATCATCCATGGAATATAGGTCCCTATACAAACCACAGTTCACGTTAAGTTCCTCCTCTTTCGATGGATGAAGCACAATATGATAGATGAACTATTACCTTCCCTTCCTGTTGATGCTAAGACTCAACACTCGTAAGAATTGTGGAACTTTGAATCGAATACTTTATTAGACGAAAATAGATTACAAATGGAGGTCGAACAAATCCTTTGCTTGGCTCACAAGCTCTAGGGTTTTCTCTCTCTCTTTTTCTATATCTCTTTTCGAGGTTATGGACTATTATTTATAGGCTTTCAGACCTAGGATTTTGGGGAATATTCTCTCGAGATTCTCCAAGATTCTCGGCGAGCATGGAG